>OMPJ01010522.1:0-23396 GCA_900312935.1 Carapus acus
CGCAGGGAGCCGCCGGAGGACACCACGGCCCCGGCAGAACCCGCCACCACAGAGACTTGGACTTCTGTCTCCCGTCTACGTCCTCGTCCTTCTCCTCTCGCCGTCACGCCGAGACGGCGCTGGTACACCAGGCCCCCTCCTCTTCGTCCTCCTCCTCCTCTTCTTCGTCCTCGTCGTCGTGGGCCCAAGAGCACCCCGGGGGTGCCTGCGCGGCCCCCATCCCCCTCCGCAGAGACTCTGAGAGTAGCGACCAGCACAGCCTCCTCTCCATCACCTCCACAGACGACTTTTCTGACGGTAAGACGCAGGGATGGAATGATATTTGCAATTCGGCGATATCACGGCAGTCAAACTGTCTTGACATCTTCAAGGTCGTTTTACGATGTTTGAGCAGCAGCTAGTCCTCATAAAACTACAGTTTTTGCCCATACCTATGGAGCAAAGTCCATTGGAATCTACATTAACCATCATACTTTGCGCGGCGGCGTCACGCAAACCCGCTGTTGGACCAATAGGAGTGCATGCTGCACGCTACACGCTACACACAACACACAACAATAGAATATGGTGTAAAGTGTTCAAGACAGCATGGACCCTTTGGAAACCAATAAAAATCACCGTAAACTTAATATTGTGAGCTATTTTATAGCTATTTTATTGTACTGTGAGTCTTTCCATAATATCCCAATGAGTATCATACCATGAGACTAATTAAATCGATTAATTAAGTAATTAAATTGACTAATTAAATCGAAATTGAATCGTATTGTGGGGCTGGGACATCGTCACATCCCTAGTAAGAAGTGTCCAAAGTGAGGCAGCCATGTTGTTTTGGTGTGTTTTGCGGGGAATCTGTCTATTTTTGTGAGTGGTTTGTAATGCTTTCCCTCCTTTGCTGTTCTGACCTTTGCACACTCTTCCTCTGCAGATATTCCCTTGCTGAAGGAAGCATGAAGTCTGCCGGCCCACCACCATCAGCAGCAGCAGCAGCAGCAGGCTAACCGCCATCCCGCTAACCCCTCAACCCACCACCACCACCTCCAGCACCACCCTACACCCGTCTCCTCCTCTCTCGCTGCTGACCAGGAACTGACAGTGGCGGACAACCTACTTCTCCAAATCCCTCAGCAGCCGGCACAGAAAAGACTAGAACGACGGCCATTCCCGAAAAATGCAAAACAACCCCCCCCTCTGTCATCGCTTTTACACGCACCGCATCGCAACAGGAAAGAGGAGATAGAAAAACAAACAGCAACAACCGACAGGCTAGCTGCACGGCCGAAGCAAAGATGGAGGAGCGCCGCCTCGGCCCCCAGATGCCAGATGGCAGGCGGGGCCACGAGAAAGCGCCGAGAGATCGTTAGCAAACACCCGCGTGAGGAAAAATATAGAACAAGCCCAGGTTGTGTATTATAGGTCATGTACTCCTCGCTATACACTCGCCACCTCCAAAGTTGTACTTGTCTGTTATGGCTGCCGGATCGGAGGAGGCCACAGAGCGGTCTGTGGGGGGATAAAAGAAGAAAAAAAAAGAGCGTAAAATAACCGGCGATGTCGGCTCCTGCTGCCGTGGCCTCCAGAATCAGAACCTGTCTTCCCGCTGCACTTGAATTGTCGTGAGCAACCAGCTGGGTTTGTGAATGCTGCATGTTGTGTTTTGTTTTGTTTTGTTTTGGGGTTTGTATGTTAGGGTTTTTTTGGTAGGTTGTTTTTTTGTTTGTTTTTTCGCAGTTCTAGCTGTCACAGCTACGAGGCTCACGCTCAAACCAAGCATGGCGCCTCCTCTCTCGCTTTGCCTCTCCAGTGTGTGTCGTCAAGCGTGGATCGAGATGGAGAGCCACTCCACAAGAGCGTGAAAGCAGAGCGCCGCGTTTTATTGCAGTGAATCGCAGCTTTTTTTTTTTTTTTTTTTTTTTACACAAAAAAGAAAAAAAAGAGGGCCTCACTGAATGGTGATAGGACAGCGTTCAGGCTCCCATGATGCATCACTGCCTGTGAAACCCAGCTAAACATCTCACCTGTGTTTTCCAGCGAGGAGAGAGACAGACGAGTGCAATGATGTGCGTGTATGTGTGCGTGTGTGTGTGTGTGTGTGTGTTCTGGAAAAACCAGACATCCAGGCATGGCCCCCAAAGTGCAGTGTGTGTGTGTGTATGTGTGTGTGTCTTAGTTCCATCCTGTCCTATTTGCTGTTGCGGCTCGGTTTGTTCTGCTTTTCAGTTGCAGATTCTGTGGTGCGTGTGTGCATGTGTGTATTGGTGCATGTGAGGAGTGTGTGTGTGTGTTAGGTTTGGGAGAAGACATGTCCTCTTACGGTAGCCCCCCACCCCTCCACACACACACACACACACACACACACCCCGACAAAGAAAAACAAGCCATTTCCTCCGTTCACATCACAAGCTGGATCAACAATGCCATTGGAAAATATTCCTCCCACCATAGAATGACTCATGCGAAGAAAATGGTGCGCAACAGTTCCTTTTTAGTTTTGTTTTTTTGTTGTTGTTTTTTTGCGGATAACCCGGAATATTTATCATTT
Organism: Carapus acus; assembly: GCA_900312935.1. Taxonomy (NCBI): domain Eukaryota; kingdom Metazoa; phylum Chordata; class Actinopteri; order Ophidiiformes; family Carapidae; genus Carapus; species Carapus acus. Next base: position 2,543 of record OMPJ01010522.1, read on the forward strand.
CTGCTCAATGGGTGGAAAACACAGGTTTCCGTAATGGAAGTGGTCGATATCGGCCTTCATGCAGACTTCAACCTTTGTGCTTTATTGACCCATCTGCAACTGGTTGCAGTGGATGGAGAGAAAATTGTGTTGTGCACCAGATACGCAGAAACACACACTCGCGCACACACTCACACACACACACGGACGGGCCCGAAATTCCTGAGTGCAAAACATAAGTCATCCCGTGTTTTCATTAGCTCTTGAAAAGCATCAATGATTGAGCCGGTCACCGTGGAAACTGCCTGAGCGATGGTTCCCGAGAATAACAGTGGAAGCCCATCTGCTGGAGCGAGAGCGGAAAAAAAAAAGCAGAACAATGCGTCAGCCTTTCTCTTCCCCCTTTTATTTCTCATTTGTGGCCGTCTCAGGGTGGACAGCCGCGTTATGAATGCAAACAAAGAATGTTGCCTTAGACTTGTACATTTTCCTTTGTCGTACGATAATAATGCCTGTGCATTTGTTGCTTTACAATATGGCGGTGTGTTCTGTTCTCCCCTCCCCCCCCCGATGGCCTTACTCTCTTCTTTTCTATGCATAAAACTGTCCTGTGTATTTATCGATGAGTTTTGACTTTTGTTGTGGACACGACTAAAGCGGCGTCCATCGTTCCGTGCCCCCCCACGACCCCACGCCCTCACCCTAAGGCTTTTCCAGCTACTGTGATGATGAAGAACCTATAAGCACCTATATTTCACTATTCCTTTGCTTGTCTTTTGCTACGAGGCGTATCAATACGGATTTAAAGAGAGGGGCGGGGGAAAAAACACAGACTAACTTTGCGTTCAGAAGCACTGTTGTACGGTGTTGCTTCCCTGAAAATAACAAAAAACACACACATTCTGATTTGAGTTTCAAATGCTTTGAGCTTTGTTGTTTTTTTTTCTTCTGTACATGGCAGTGGGTGTGAAGATAGTAATTTAATATTTGTATAAAATTTAATTTAATTTTACAGTGTGTATATAACTTTTTAATTAAAGCTTTCTTTTGAAGTGTGTAAGATGATGTGCCTTTCTTACCGCCAGTGTTGACTCTGTCCTCCTCAGCAACATACTGAACATAACCTTCACATCTTCATAACACATTCATCCAGTATATGTGAAATATCAGTTTTTGATTAATAACGTTTAAGACTTTGAAAAATGAACTAAGCTAGCTTCTGACACCATGCTAAAGGGATATAGTTTAAGTATACAGACCACAGGCACGCTCACACTCATTATTCTTCTCATAACTGAGATACAATGGTAATAATGCTCAACAAAGTACCTTAATTCAATGTATTACGGTAGAAGGCACTTAACCAGAAAACACTTATTAGCCAATGAAAAGAATTAAAAGGATAGTAATTTATAGATGTGGGCATGCCTACATGTCTACCTAGAAAATGGTCAATCCCGAGAGACACTAGAAAATCAATAATGACAAACATCGATTATTCTTGTGTCAAAGACTGCAAAATAAGTAATTCAGTAATGATTGTTTGCTGCTATCTACTGGTAGGAGGTATTCACTACATTTTTTAAACTCAGGGCATTTTCACTTGCATTTCAAAATCCACCATCGAGACATCAAATTTATAGCAGAGTTATTCTGATTTATAAAATACATAAACATATGTAAAGGGATTATGTTTTTATCCATATGTATCCAGCACTCAGTTCACACGTTGCGGGAAATTGTTCTAAATCATGCTGTATATCTGAAGATATCAACCCTTTGAATTAATCTAATTTCTGTGTTTGTTTTTTTACTTTCTTGTGAATATCCTGAATATTTTATATATATTTATATTCATTTTGTGCTGACAGCTTTTATTCTTGTGTCTTGTCACTTGTATCCTTTCCGGAAGAGAGAGACGCATCCTCCATTTTGTCTGTTTTTTAGGACTCACAGCCACATCGACAGCCAACAAATTACTCCAGAAGCGGCATTCAGTCTTCACAGGCATGGTTATAGATTCGAAAAATTACCAACGTTGTTGTAATTCAGAATTATCCGTCTAGGAAGTCGTAAAGAATTGACGTCTGCGTGCGCAGTTAGCCACTTGAGCTAATGCTGCTAGGCTCTCACTGGTGTTGATGCTAACATTCTGTTTTTCTGCAGGAAAATCGCTGGTAAAATGAGTGGATGTCGGATTTTCATCGGACGGTTGAGCCCCACTGCTCGGGAGAAGGACGTGGAGAGGTTTTTCAAGGGTTATGGTCGGATCCGTGACATCGATTTAAAGAGAGGATTTGGGTTTGTGGTGCGTTGAGTTGTAATCAAATATAGTACACGTATTTGCGTGAAAATTGCAGCGTAATACGAGACATGAACTCTTGCTTTTTTCCCGCCATTTTCTATCATATCTGCATTTGTTCATCGCTTAGAGAATCGGAATTTTATTTGTCATTGTGCAGCAGCGCAACGAAATTTAAGCAAACCTTTACAAGTGCCATCACATAAAAGACAGACAATGACACACACGACAAACATCCGACAACATCCAGTGTTGGCATTCTGTTCCGTTCAATATAAAAATGTAGATAAAAATGAAGATAGGCTCTAGTTATAATAAAAAATAAATAATATGTATAGATATGTATATGTAAGTATGCTTGTATGTTGTCAGTGTCATTTTCGGATCAATAGTGTGATGGCTTTGGGATTAAAGAAATAAAGATGAAATGTGTTGCTGACACTGTGTTTTGCAGGAGTTTGATGACCCCAGAGATGCTGAGGATGCAGTGTATGACCTAGATGGCAAAGAATTATGTAATGAAAGGTGAATAAGTGAACTTCAGATATGGCATTTTGTCAACATGAATGTTAGTTCATACTGAATCCGGTCTTGTTCTCCTGTTTCGAAGGGTTACCATTGAGCATGCTCGGGTGCGTCTGCGAGGGGGCAGAGGCCGCGGTGGAGGAGGACCAGGAGCTGGAGGTGGAGGAGGACGTTTCCCGGAACGCTTTGGACGAGGATCTCAGAATAATCGGAGGTATCAATCATCACTTCTTGTAGACATTTCAAGGTGAAATTAATAGTGTCATATTCACATGCATATCATATTGATACGTAGGATAACTAGTAATCACTGCAAGTCAAAATATGTATCGTATTCATATGCAATACTTATGATTTGATTATCTTATGTGCATTGCTAATTCAGCGGTGCTATGTTTTTCATCCATTATCCATTAATTTACCATTTTGAGTTTCATTGTGTGCATATTTTAGAATGACGTGGATTTCTTTCAGGATTGTCAAGTACAGAAATTAGCTTGGATTCTGATTCAAATATTCAACATAACAAATTACATGATTTGAAGTAAAGAGAAACTACTACTACGACAAGCAGTGACAAGTATTTATTAATATGTAAGGGGAATGTTTCTCCAGAATGAGGAGGCACACTAACAATAACTCAGACTTAGCCTACATTTGATATTTCATCAGTAGTATGTTTCTACATTGGCCAGCTGATCCTCATTTTACACCTCTCTCTGTTTCAGTCGAAATCCTCCTCCGATGCGGACTGAGAACCGTCTGATCGTGGAGAACTTGTCCTCTCGTGTGAGCTGGCAGGTTCGTTTTGCACCATCACAGCCACATAGATAGAAATACTTAACCGCCTCCTGCAGCTTTTTAAGTAGTAACTTAAGTAACTATACACATAGTTACTTACATTGTAGCATCTCAGCTTTGTTCACATTTGTAATGAAGTAAGAGAGCTAATTGTTAGCACAAAGCGTAGATGTTTGTTATTACCAGGGATGATTTTAGTGTCTTTTAAATCTGAGCTTTACTCTCATGACTCTGCGCCTTCTGCAGCTAATGATTAAGAGAGTGCAGTAGCAGCAAAACGTTAAATTTGTACCTGTTTACAAATTTTAACCAATTCTTCACCCCTTTATTTGCCAGCCTGACTGTTGTGTCATGTGGAAGAACTCGCTTTTGGTGGAGTTAACCCCTTCTGGGTCCCTCTGCCTGGGTTGAGCCTGTGGTGTTGAGCCCAGTGTGTCCTACTCCTAGTTGATGCCTGCTGGTCATTTGAGCGCACATCCCACACTCTAGAGGCTTGGCGGGGCCCCCCCTTCGCTCGCTTGATCGCAACGCCGCCCCTGTCGAAGGCGCTGGGGCCGCCAGGCGTGCGGCCGAGAGCGCGAGAGAGGAAACAGTTGGCAGAGAGAAAGGAGAGGAAAGCGTGAGAGTCGATGGCGATGGTGGCGACGTATTGGTGGTTCGTTAATTCGAGGGGCTCCGATCGATCGATTGCCCGCTACCCCCCCTCGCCCCACTGCTGTTCCCACACACCGCGAGCGAGAGAGTGATATCCTCCCACGTGCCCATGGATATAATCTGCTGTTATCACGATGCAGCCCACCCAGGGTTTCGCTCCCAGGTAGTAGTTTCCTCTCTTCCACCCTGTTCACTCTCTTTGCTGAGGTGGGGTGCCGAAACAGGGCGGTCCCGGTGCAGAGCCCTGTGCCCTCCTAGACGGGGGGGAAAATGGGGCTCTTAGTGCCACATGCTGCCCAGGCGGCGCCACTGCAGCTCAGTTGTAGCAGGTGGTGAACACCTCACTGTAGCTATAATGAAGCGTGAGTCAGAGAATCTCAGTCCTGCTGGGAATAAATTCCAATTGGCTCCTATCAGGAATTACACTCCCCAACCTGTATGGTCACATTTTTCACAAGAGTATTTTTCTTTGTGGATTTTCCCCTTTGACTGAGCAGCCACCTGATGGTTCTTGGACTCACCATTTTCTTCAGTAGCCTCTAGTGTATCTTAACATCTTTCTCTGTGGGTAAATCACCCCTGTTTAATGCCTCATCCTGTGACCTCTTGAGACTTCTCGCAAGCTGACTTGTGGTCACATGTGTAGGATCTGAAAGATTTCATGAGACAAGCTGGAGAGGTTACATTCGCTGACGCGCACCGGCCAAAGCTCAACGAAGGGTGAGACGCACTCAGCAGACCATAAGTGTTGGCTCGGGGAGAAAAAAGGGAAATTCCATTGTAAGTGTGTTACTGATTCTAAATGTTGATATCTCCCACTTTCTCAGGGTTGTTGAGTTTGCCTCTTACAGTGATCTGAAAAATGCTCTTGAGAAACTGTCTGGAAAGGAAATCAATGGCAAGAAAATCAAGCTAATAGAGGCATCCAAGAAGAGGTAAGACCCCGAAACCGCAATCCGATATTTACAACGGCAGATATTCATGTTACATGGTGTAACTAAACACTATGGGTACACAAAATACATACCTGTATACTCATTTGCTGATTCTTTATGTATACAGAAGGACTCTGATTAAGATGAAATTAGTGGGTTGTATTGGATTGAATTGTTGGCGAAGTGTTCTAATGCCTTACAACTCTCCTCTTATTTTCCCCAGGTCAAGAAGCCGTTCCCGGTCCGAAAGCTCCTCCCGATCTCGGTCCCGTTCTCGCGGTCGCTCACAGTCTCGCTCCCCCAGGCGCTCCCGCTCCCGTTCCCGTTCTCGGTCCCGCTCGTGCACCCCCATCAAGGCCCGCGACCGCTCCCGCTCCACCAGCGGCTCCCCAGCCGGCATCGCCGGCTCCCCGTCAGCCAAACCAAAGGAGTCGGTTCAAAATTCCCTGAAAGTGAGCAAGTCCGGCACGCCTCCCTCACCAGCGGTCGCTGAGCGCGCGCCGCGGTCTCGTTCCCGTTCTCGATCTCGATCCCGTTCCCGATCTCGATCCCGCTCCCGTTCTCGCTCCCGTTCCCGATCTCCCTCCACAGATAGCCAGCGTTAGCACTGCACAGATTTTGAGGAAACCGCTTCAGTTGTAAAACCACACCAAGGATCAGCCTGACAGGAGTTCCACTAACCTCTTTAATACAAAGAGTTAATCTTTTGATATGCTTACGTTCGTCATTCTATTTACACCCAGCTTGATCATTAGTTATGGAGAGGTGTGTCCAATGATAACCCGCTACGCCAGAGACGACATTGTCCCCCACAGCAACAGATTCAGCTTTCAGCACAAGACTTTCACCACAGTAAAGGTTCACTGCGCCCCTTGAGACACACTCTGGTCAACATACACACACCCTGTGTGCGAAAGGTCCTTGGATGTGTTTTCGTTCATACTTTTCTTTTTCGTTTGATCAGTGCAAATATTTGTTTTTGGGGTTGTTGTTGTTGTTTTTTCTTTTTGTTTCTGCTTGCCACAGAAATACACGAGCGGTTGATAACTGGCAGCACTGGCAGCTAGCCCTCCAAAGTAAACTAATAGAGGCTCAAGTATTGTGACAGCTGAGGGGAGTTAAATCCATTAGTAATGCAAAACGTTTTATTTTCAACACTTCAAGATAGCATTGATGGTTTGTGTAATGCCTTGCAAATTTAAGTATTGCCGCAAATTTAATTCCAAAAACTCTGCAAGTACTGTGACTGATGTTACTGTGGTACAACAAATACAGGCACATAGACAAAAACTTAGGGGGGAAGAAGAGGATTTTATAATTTATTTAGTTTTCATTGAAACATTGCGAGGGATTTTTTTAAGGTGGTGTTGGAAGAAAATGAACCTTAAAGATTAAAGGTTTAAGCAAACAATGTGTTATCTTGTTTTTTTAACACAGGGTTTGAAACTATATGCAAACATTTTATTAAGTCAAAGTAGTTGAGGAGTCTTCAGTGGACTTCATTAGAGTGTTTTTTTATTAGAGCAGCTAAAGGAAGAGATCTCCTAGTGCTCTATCCATCATGCTGATAAATCTGGGAGTTCCACGGCTGCCGGACGCTACAATCCTGTGAGAGAGAAACAGAATCCTTAGCACTCACTTTGACACATATCTAATTATTCAGTTTTCTAATCAAGCTCTAATTTTCATGCTATAACAGTTGACTCCATCCCTCCCTCTGCTCCTCAGTCCATCCTACCTCTCTCCTTTCCCCTAAGCCACAGGTGTCCCCTGAACAAAAGGATGAGCACTCCAGCCTCCATCATCTGGAAGGCCACGTACATTGCAGGGAAGATGAAGAGAGGACCAATCACATCAACTGTAAACGCCAATTTCAGAATTGCCAGACTAATTGGTATGTTCTGACAGCCAGTTTCTACGGCGATAGTCCTTCGTTCCCTGTCGAGTCAGAGGATATACTCAACTTATTCATAAAGTTAACACAGAATTCATTATTCAAACGTTCCACGTAGTACAATTTGAAATTATCATGTATCCAGTACATAACTACCATTCCACCCATGTATTTGTCACATTTTGTGATTCGGTTTAGTGTATTACCACGCAGACCTGCCGCTCATACCTACTTTTGACTAAGTCTGATGATGGAGGATAGCACGTATCCAAACATGAAGCCCAGGAGAGGCATGAGCCCTGCGGTGGCCATGAGGTAAGGGGACAGCACCGTCTTCACGGAACGTCCAAACACCACACAAGAGGCTACGATGGTTAGCACCACCATCGCAAGCCCAGACAAGGGGAGACCAACCTGTGAACAGCAGAACACGTGGACGGGTGGTAATTGAGGTAGACACAGGTTTTGCTCTTTTCTCAAGACCCTTTCGAAACTTACTGTTCTCCAAAAAAAGAGATCTCAACAAGGGTCAACCTCCATCGAACAGGCACCACCTGTCCATCTCCCTCACAGTACCATTACAACTCAGTACTTTGATTGCTTCTCAGGACTGTTATCATCTAAATGAGGACGTTGAATCTTGGTATCTGGACTTGGTTGGTGTTTGAGGATGTGTCTCTCCACCCCCAACAAGCCCCTTCATTTCTGCAAGTCCTATTTGATACTATTGAGCAATATCTGATGACCTTCTCTTCTAGGAGGCGATGAAGTGATTCTCAAAAAATTCTCTCCTGACCTGTGTAACGATCTTGGCGTATTGCAGTCTGTGGTGCTTGATGAAGAGTCCAATGCCACACGGAATCAGCACGAGGATGAGGGAGAGGAAGATTTCAACATAGGGAATAGCGACGTGCAGCTCTGGGAATCCCCGACAGTACAAGAAGAGCAGCAGTGGCGTCATACCAAAAGCGGAGACTGTGGAGCAGGTTGTCATCACAATGCTGGAGGAGAGGAAGAGAGCAAATGCCGTCATTTGGCAAATCTATCAGTTTTCTGGACACATGTTCTGGAAAATTCGGTCATTAGATGGTAGAAGTCAAAGATGTATCAAGTCTTTGAGATGATATACTAGGTTTACAAGCTGGATAACAATGTCCTCTCTCCAGTAATTGCGAGGAGATGTCTTGGAACTTTTGAGTTATTGGAACTTCAATAGTGTATGTGTGTTTGTCCCTGAGATTCATGTCCCCCTTCAGACCCAGGGCCAGAACGTTAGACAGGCATCCTCCTGGACTGCAACCGCAGATCAGCACTGTAACAGTTTCCATTGGGCTGAATCGGAACACCTGCAGCACATATCGGTAGCAACATCCACATTACTGTATAATACATTTTCACATATTTTGACCAACGACAGGTGCAGGTTTCGCAGGAGGAAAAGGAAAGTATAGATGAAAAAAAACACTCACATTAAAGCTAGAGATGTCCGATAATACCGGCCCACTGATATTAGCATAAAAATGTAATATCGGTATCGGATTTTTTTGCTTTAAAACCGATAAATTCAAAACCGATAAAAATACAATAATGCTTGCGTTGCACTGAAATAGTGCCTATGCGCTCCTGAAGCGTTTACCGGCGCACATATCGGTATCGGCTGTTATCGGTATCGGTAAATTGGGAGTTGGACAATATCGGATATCGGCAAAAAAGCCAATATCGGACATCCCTAATTAAAGCCCTTTTGAAGTGCAACAGTATTAATTCAGAAACATTGCCTCAGTAATGATGCCTGTATTGTAGAATATTCTTATCTGCGACACTTACCTTAGCATAGCAGAATGAGGAGAGAGGCATGAAGCCATACTGAGCCACAAAGGCGATGAGGACCCCCTTTGGTTTCAACAGGTGATCCTGCAGTAAGGTAGGGCGTCACTGTACGACTCTTACAGCAAAATATACGACAAAAAGTGGACTGTTTATGACAGCACCTTGATTAAGGATAGCTCCATCGTGCAGCCTAAGGCGACCATTATGGTGAAGAGAATTGCTGCTGTTGTGATTTTGATGGCTTTGTCCATCTCTGGATGTAAAAGACCAGGGAAGGCCTCGAAGCTGGTGTTCGTGGCTGTGACGTTTTGCAGGTCACTGAAGTTTTGTCCCAGATTTGAAGCAGTTAGCATGTTCATTGTGTTAGATTCAGTCGTCTGTGAATACGAAGCAGAGATAAAGCAACTGATGAGGGGCTGGATTCTATTTTTCCCTTTTCATAGTCCTCAACGGGGTCGCAGTACCTCAACAGTTGTCACTCTGAAATCAAACAATTGGAGGTGAAGAAGAAACACACAGCACTAAATCCCCAAACCATACCTGGTCTCATAGCTTTAGTTCAAGATGAAATGGGGACAGATGGGAAGAGGAACAGATGAGATTTATGATATGTGACAGAAACATTCCAGGAGATCAGGATAGTCTGTATGTGCACACATTGGATATGTACACAACCACCCATCGAGTACACAGAGAAAACTCAACAAGGAGAACTGACAGTGACAAACAAGTGAACCAACAGTCACCTCTAGGAATAAAAGAGCAATATCCAAAGGAAACGTAAAAGTTTTCCCACGTTCTGTTTTCCCACGTTTTATTTTTTAATCTTATAAAATGTAGAAAGCGGGAAAACACAGACAGGAGAACTTGGCCCCAGAAAATCGGATTTCTCTTTGTTGTACAAACTGGACAAGAAACTGATGCCTCCAATACAAACTCGAATACCTAGTCATATAAACACGAACATACGTAAAGGCAGCACACTTACTGTTGGAAGAACTCTTGGTACCAGTGGCCCAAAGCTGGAAGATCAGCAGATGTGACTGGGAGAGCCGCAGGGATTGGACTGATGGAGACAAAGAGAGAGGTGAGGACACATCAGCTTGAGTCATAGGGGAGGGACAGGTAGGACAACACCAGCGAAGGGTTAACCAGCCTGGCAGACAAGGGGAGAGACAACCTCCACAGGCAAGAGGGAAAGCAAGGAGAGAGGGAACCAATTAAGCCAAATACAGGTAAACAAGTGAGAAATCTATTGTAACAACTCTGGACACAGCAAACTTATTAGGTTGTTATTATCATTTGAAAAGTTGTAGCAGTCGTTGTCGTGTTTTTATTGTTTACATAAGTATTTGTTGCAATCGTAGAAGTAGTATTATGTGTAGCAGTGACATGCAGTCAGGGAAGGCTTTGGGAAAACAAAACTGTTTTAACTTTAACTTTCAACACTGGATTTTGAACTATGCACAACATTTTGTAAAGTCAAAGTACTGCAGGAGTCTTGAGTGGACTTCATTGGTGAGTTGTTGTATGAGAGCAGCCAATCTGGGAGCTCCACCGTCGCTACTGCTGGACACCACAATTCCGTGTGAGAGAGAATAGTATCCTTAGCACTCCATTTGACACATTCTTAGTCCTTAAGCTCTCCAGTCAAACTTTGGTTTTCATGTCACAATAGTTGTCTGCATCTCTTCTTCGGTCCCTCCGTCCGTCCTTCCTCTCTCCGTCCCTCCTCTCTTTGTCCCACATCTCTCCTTGCCCCTGAGCCACAGGTGTCCCCTGAACAGCAGGATGAGCACTCCAGCCTCCATCAGCTGGAAGACCATGTAGATTCCAGGGAAGATGAAGAGATGACCGATCACTTCAGTCTCAAACGCCATTTTCAGAATGGCCATACTAATCCGGATGTTCTGACAGCCAGTTTCTACGGCGATTGTCCTTCGTTCCCTGTGGAGGCAGAGGATATCCACAACTCTTCATTTGGAAATACGTAATTTACTATTTCAGAAGTTCCAACCAGTGTAACTTGGAATGTTTGAAATTCAGTACACCCAACAACCATTCCACCCATTTATTTGTTGTTTTTGTCGTATTTAGTGATCTGGTGACATGTCTTACTATGCAGACCTGTAGCTCAGACCTACTTTTGACTAAGTCTCATGATGGAGGACAGCATGTATCCAAACATGTAGCCCAGGAGAGGCATGAGTCCCGCGGAGGCCATGAGGGGAGGGGACAGCACCGTCATGATGGAACGTCCATATAGCATACAGACGATCACGATGCTGAGCACCACAATCGCAACCCCCGATATGGAGAGGCCAACCTGTGGACAGTAGAACACAAGGGCAGGTGACATTGGAGGTAGACTCCTTAATCGTTCTCTTTCCCATGATCCTTTATCGATCTTCTGCTCTCAGGACCAGCCTCCTTCACACACACACCATCTAACCATCTCCCTCACAGTACCATTAAAACTCTGCACTTTGATTGATTTTTGAGAGCGCCATTATCCAAGTGAGGACGTTGAATCTTGGTATCTTGACTTGTTGTCAAGTCAAGGATGTTTCTCTCCAACCCCTTCATTTCTTCAAGTCATATTTGATACAATTTAGCAATGTCTGCTTATCTTCCCACCTAGGAGGACATTGAATTCTCAAAAGTCTCGTCTCAATACACCTCCTGACCTTTGCAATGATCTTGGCGAACTGCGGCCGGTGGTAATTGATGAAAATTCCGATGCCACACGGAATGAGCAGAAGGACGAGGGAGAGGGAGATTTCAACGAAGGGAATCGCGTTTTGCAGGTTCGGGAATCCCCGACAGTACAAGAAGAGCAGCAGTGGCATCATACCCACAGCTAAGACTACGGAACAGGTCGTCATCACAATGCTGGAGGAGAGGAAGAGAGCGAATACAATCATTTGGCAAATTATCTGTTTTCTGGACGACTTGTGGAAAACAAGATCAATGTGGTGACTAGATGAAGCTCCTCAAAAGGTAAAAATTCAGGACCTATCAGCTTGTTGTGATGACGTACCAGGTTTGCAAGCAGGTGGACAATTTCCTCGCTGATTCCAAAGAGGTGTGTGGGAAGTTTTGAGTGGTGGGAATTTCAATGGGTGCGTGTGTTCTTACCTGAGATTAATGTCTCCCTTCAGAGCCAGGGTCAGAAGGTTGGATATGTTTCCTCCCGGACTGCAGCCGCAGATCAGTACTGTGATTGTTTCCATTGGCCCAAGCTGGAACCCCTGCAAGACATATTGGTATTTCCCAGTTTTGGGAAATAGCAAACCAGATCGTAGCTGAGGTTAGGATGGACGAAACGGTAGCAAAGAACACAAAATTATGTGTCTATAACACAAATAAATGTAAAAAACAAAGTCCCGATAAAGCCTTTTTGAGATGCTACAGTGTTAATGCGTAAACATTGCTTCTGTAATAACATATATATTATAGAATGACCTTACGTGTGACACTTGCCTTAGCAAAGCAGAACGAGGAGAGAGGCATGAAGCCATATTGAGCCACAATGGCGATGAGGACCCCCTTTGGTTTCAATAGGTGATCCTGCAGCAAGGTAGGGGTGTCACTGTATGATTCTCACAGCAAAATATAATATTTAAGTGGACTGTCTCTGACATCACCTTGATTTTGGATAGCTCCATGGTGCAGCCTAGGGCGATCATAGTGTTGACAAGAGTTGCTACCAACGCAATTTTGATGGCTTTGTCCATCCTTGAATTTAGGTGACCAGGGAACGCCACAACGCTGGTGTTTGTGGCTGAGACGTTTTGCGGGTCACTGAGGTTCTGCCCCAGATTCGAAGCAGTCAGCATGTCCATTTTGTACTCTGCGTTTGTGAGATTCAATCCTCTGTCAATACAAAACAGAGACAAAGCCACCGATGAGAGACTGCATCCTACAGCGTCTCAGTACCTCAGTAGCTGTGATTCTGAAGTCAAACAATTGGAGGGGAAGGAGAAACACACAGCAATAAATACCTAAATCATAGATGGTTTCACACCTTTGATTCAGGATCAAATGACCATCAGCTCTTCCTCGCTGACAAGAGGACAGAGAGTGATTGTTTTCATACTTTCCTGCCAGATCATCGAAAACATTTTCCAAATTTGGCACAAGAGAATGAATGACAAATAGTGTGCAGAGGATCAAAACATAGTGTCAGGTGAGAGTAACTGAATTTAACAACAACTCCGGGAGGAGGAACCAATAGATTCGTGGAGATGAGGATGGACTAAATATACACGTAATAGATATGCACACATTCCACCCACTGAGTACACAGAGAAAACTCAACAATAGAAACTGTCAGAGAGGCATAAGTGAAATAAGAGTCACCAAGGGGATTAAAACATCCAATGAAGACAAATGAATTTTAAAATAGGTTAAACCTGCGTTATGTCATGTCTAGTGTGAAGAACACAGGTGGGAGAACTTGGCTTAGAAAATAAGATATCCATTTGTCATAGAAAATGGCACAAAAAAACGTCAACTTAAGTACACAGTCAAAAAACAAGTCATGCTAACTTGAAAATGTACAAAGGCAGCACACTTACTGTTGGATGAACTCTTGGAGGAAAGCTGGAGGATCAGGTGATGTGACCAGGAGAGCAGCAGGGATTTGACAGATGGAGGCAAAGGGAGAGGTGACGATATATTAACGCCACAGATGTGTGATCGAGTGACAGGGGAGGGACAGGGAGAGCAGGTGAGACGAGGAGGCAGGGAGGAGGCAGGGAGGAGAACATCAGTGATGGGTGACCAGCCCAGCATACGGGAGGAGACAACCTCTTCTGGGTAGGGAGGGAGAGGGAAACAATGAAATCAAATACAGGGAAATAGTCGAGAAATTAGGGCTAACATTGCCTAATCCAGCAAGTTTCTTACATTGTTATTGCCGGTATTATTTAGAAATTTGTAATAGTAGTATTTTCATTGCTCATATAAGTATATGGTGTTGTCGGAGAAGTAGTATGATATGTAGCAGTGACATGCAGTCAAGGGAGGCAAAGGTGGGCCGTGCCTCACCTGTGAGCATGGAGAGGATAAAAATTCAAAATAAAAAAATCAATTAAATGGTTATATTCATCCAGTGATTTGCACTATAAGGTTATTTGTGAACATAACCCATTAACTGCTGTCAATCAAATGGTGAACAATCTACTCTTTAAGGTCCATATTTTTGTGAGTCTGATTGTGATACAGTCATTGCCTCACCAGCCATGAAACTCACCACGCCTCACTAATTAGTGTTAGTATAATATTGTTTGTGGAAGTGACGCTAGTGTTAACAGTGGATATTTTCCATTTTGTTTGTCAGTATTTACAGTTCATGTAATTCTTGGGTGTTGCCATCTATGAGTTCGTGGAATCTATAAATAATTAACAACACCCACATCTGTCTTGACAGGTCACTCTCCATCCCCATAACTGGCAGCCACGTCCTCCTCCATCGCTGTCAGTCTCACAGTGCCGTGTAGAGAAAGAACACCAGCGCCCACACACGCGTGCATCACAAAACGGCAGCGCACAGCTCGGGAGTTGTGAACAACCGGCACCGTCCCGGCCTCCACGCTGCACGGGAAGGTGAGAATTGCTGCGGTACTGGTGGGGAAAGCCCAGGTGACTTCCACGCAAAAAAAAAAAAAACAAACCTTCATTTCCGTTTATAGCAGCAGCTTGACAGAATCAGTCCCCTTTCATTCCTCGTAGAGTCTTTTTTTCCCTGACAACAACGTCTGCCGCACCTCTGGTCTGTTGTCAGTGTTTGTACTGTCTCCATGCTGGAGTCTGGTTGATTTTTGCCTCTTGGCAGAATATTTTCATATATTTATCTGTGATTTGTACTTGAGAAAGGGGCAGGAGGTGACTTTAAATGATAATGGGCTCATCGCGGGTCAACCATGTTGTGAGTACCAACCGTTTTCACATCATTTGAATTTGTGGGCAGGCAAACGTGAATTTAGATTGACGGTACATTTATTTACCAGTATTTACCATATCAACAGTGTAATACAACACTTATTGATGCTAATCCTGGTCCAGTGAGATGCAGATTGATTTGATGGGCTGTGCAGAACTGCCATTTAGCATTCAGGATGGACAGACAGCAAGATGGAGAGAAAGAGGGATTTTGTCATCTCAGAATTCGATAGATTTAATCAGCTAGCATAGCGGATGGTGTCCACCTCCTTAACTTCAAGGTCCATTTCAATATTGAGCCAGTTGACAACAATGGCGAGAGGAGATTAGACCCCTAATGGTGTCTCAGTACGGGGACCAGTCCAGTGGAGTCCACAATATGCTCCAAAGGGACAAAAGGAGGACATTTTAATGGTTCAACAGATCAGCCCAACCAGGGACGAGGGGGATGGTAGGGTAGCAGGGCCCGGCCCGATCAACATCTGTGTAATTAGGGGCTGGCTTTTCTCTCTCTCGTGCCTGGATTTTTTACAACTTCTCTCCCCCACAACCTCCCTCGCGTCCCAGAGCTAATCAATGTCCGCGCAGAGTGTTGCGGGCTGAACCGCCGCTCCGCTCGCACACTTCATAACTCAGCCCGTCCCGCAGCCTGGAAAACACTGCAGCTGTGACAGCAGCGTGGGCAAGAGAGCAAGAGAGCCCGCCCCTGTAGGACGGCCTCGTTATCACGTCTTTGTTCAAACGCTGTCCAGCTTTCGAGGTTATTCAAATGCAATTAGTGGCACAGAAAAGCTTTCTGGGTGTCATCAAGGAGGAAGGCGGGTGAGGGTTCACTGCATTATTAAAGCCTGGCCTTATTGTATTGTAGTCCTAGAAATAGGCTATAGGGTTACCCAGCTGATTCCTGGGTGACCTTGTTTGTCTATGCCGCTGCAGGACATCCAGATTTCTATATGATAAATGGAAGGAGGGCAGAAAAAGGGGGTGATTCAAGGAGAGCCAGCAGACTACTGGGAAGATAAGAGAAGAGATAGGCAGGCTGAAGGTCATTACGAGCCTAAATAGTGCATGAGGGCAGGGTGTCGCCAGCAGCTGTTGTGGCCTCTTGACCCGTTGGGTGAATGGACAGGACCGCCCCATGGTTTGTTTTGACACGGTCACTGATCCTCTGCCGCGGCTCAAATAATCCACAGTGTAATCTTCTTATCTAGCATAATTCTGCAAAAAAAAAAAAAAGAGGAAGACCCGATTATTCGCATTTCAGTGCTGACCAACCCCCCACCCATAGGCAGCATTTTTGTTTACAACCAATTCATATACATGGTAGTTTGTCATGGTAGACGTCAATGGTGTTTAAGGGATTACTTGCAATGAAGAACCCTAGAAATTCCTGATGCTAGTGGTATCAGGTGAAGTCCTAATTTTATTGGGAAAATTAGAAAGCAAAAGGTAAAGAAGACAGGGTACAAATAATATGGAAAACACAGGAAATCCCCCGATCATTGATTTGTGTTTACAAGTGTGTGTACGCTGTATGGGTGTATCCCCAAATCCACGTGTCTCAGACATGGCCCCACATAACTTATCGCAGGCATACAAATATATCTAAAACTACTATTCCCACAATGCATCGAGGCTGAAACGACGTAGCCATGTGGACCTGCGATTACGGACTACTGGGCGCTGTAGTTGACAAACTCAGACTCGTTGCCGTTTCTGTCGTGCCGCACTCATTTTAATCTCAACATAATACAGATAATAGGTTGAAAATGAGGTTAGAATTAAATGCGCTTTCAATTTGACACTAACGAAGAACATGTAACATTCTGAGCCGACGTGTGTGCGTTTAGCAAAACTACTTTTCCCATAGTGCCTCGTAAGCACGCACATGCGCACCGAGCACCAACGGTTGAGCGTGAGGAGAGGAGTCACGTGGAGACGGAGTCGGCTCTGCCTAAACAGTGCGAGCCACTTAGCCGTGTATGTCCGCGTCCCTGTGTGTGTGTATGTGTGAGCGCAGCTCGGCGTTTAATGTGATTCATGTTGTTTTCTGGCCTCCCGTCCCTCTAAAATTGACCATTTTCTCGAAGAATGAGCGATAACGATGACATCGAAGTCGATAGTGACGTGAGTATGATCCCAGTCCTTCAAAGTTGTGGCCGTGGTTATTTTAACCGGCTTTTACGGTTTAGCCCGAACTAGCCGCTCGGCTACGTTAGCCACCAGTCAGCTAGCTTTGCTTTTCACTCTAATTAGTGCGTTTTTTCCATGACAAGTTTATAAACAGGGAATTGTAGCCTAGCTGGCACTCGAGCCTCGTAATACCAGAAAATATCGTATTTTACCATAACATAAGCCAATTGGATAGGAATTTCTGTACAATTGTGGCTACATTTGTACTTTTTGTTCTGTTTCTTTGCAGGAAGAATCACCGAGATATCACTCTGTGGTGCGTAAAGCTGGTGGTTTGTCAACGTGGAGAACGATTAACTTGTTGTTTTCTGTCAAAGTTGATCTATTTCACACTGATTCCCTTGTTTTCGTTTCAAATTACGGCCGTGTGGGGTAGATTTGCGAGAGAATGGAAGAGCTTAGTCGCAGCACTTCTCTCCGGAACGCTCCGTCTCCCCCCCGGTGTATTGCGGAGGAGGTGACCGAGGATGGGGCTACGTGTCCGGCTTGGCAACCGCAGGGTTCCCCGTCTATTGCGTCCAAACGGAGACGGCGATATTTAGACCCCGAAAAGAAAAGATTGATCTGTCTGCAGTGAACGCGTTTCCTGTAGATGTGTATTTTATTTAGACTTTATTTCCCGATGAGATGGTTTGCGGCTCGGCGATCGATTTCGCTTTGCGTATCCGACATGTAGGTCACGGCGGCGGCGGAGCCTCGGTGCTGCCGAGCGGGGGGCTGCAGCAGGAGGGGGCTGGGGCCGGTCGTGAGAAGGCATCTGCGGGATGTTTTTTTTTTGCGGGCTGCTCGCTGATCTGGGCCATCTTCTCCTGACAGTCCGACCACCGAGGGCTGCCTGCAGCCTCGGTCGGTGACGTAAAGCTGCACGGAGGAAAACACGACGCGCGACATGGCAGATGTTTCTGCAGCCAAAACAGCCTCGTATTCGGTGGAATATGGCGATTCATGCATCAGGGATGTGTTGCCAGCTTTCACTTTTAGTATCGAAGGTCAAGCCTCTCCGTGATTAACGGAGTCGATACCTCATTTTGAGTGTGTCAGATGTTAGATTCTGATCATTCCTTTCCTCATATCTGCTGAGAATGCTTGTAAGGAAGTGATGTCTCAAATATGCGGCTCATCAAATTGTCAACCTCAGATTAATTTCCCTCTTGCAAGCATTTCACAGTTGGATTGACAAATCTCTCTCATCAATTTTGGATGCTATCATTCTGAAAAATGTCTCTTATGACCTCACTTTTCTAACACATCAAATGATATTTGACAGCCGTCTCTGGTCCCCGACACCCTGGCGTGACAGATTTCCCTTCCAAATTCTTGCCTTAAAGATATTGCAATGCAAAGCATATTGATTTTTAAATGATTTACAAGCCTCATTTAATAAAGGTTTGGCAGCATGAAAACACAGAAGCAGCTGGAGCTGCAGTTGGCAGCTGTTTGGCATTGTTCATCAAAAATGATGTAGGCCAATGAAAATTGTCGAATAATGTTGTGCTAGAACTTTGATCAAGTGACTAATGTTGCGCCGGGCAGAAAACCAGCACTGATGTTGGTTTGAGATTTATATAACAATAATTTTTTTTTGAGGGAAGCAATTTATTTGCAAGTATCACAATCGCTCTTTGAGTAATTGGTGCTGATTTAACACATAATTTCCCCTCCCTCCCTTTTTCATTGCATTAGATAGTACTTGCACCAGATGGAGGAATGAATCTGGAATGCATAGATGTATTCGATGACTTTTTGTTTACTTGTACTGTCAGTCACTGTCAAAATAGTGGCAATAGTTTTGACGCTGCCTCTTGTTGTTTAGTCTGGCCAGTTTCCGCCATTTTTGTTGGCGGCACAGAGCCAAAACAAAAACACTCCTCACAGCTGAAAAGTCAGGGGGGGGTCAGGGGTCAGGAGCTGAACCGTGTACGGGAGTAGTGTTGAGTCTGGTCTCTGTTTTGGCATCGAGCGTGGCGGTCCGGCTTTTTGTTTTTTTCTTTCTTTTTCTTTTTCACTGCGGGGCTTGGGAGTGGCCGGCCACCTGGAGCAGTTATGTAACACGTCGCGCTCGTGTATGAATAGCGCAGAGGAGGTAGCACGACTCCTCACGCCGGCTCGGGGTTTCAGCTCGGGCACGTAGCGATGTGTGTCTGTGTGAGACGCTCAGGTAATCCGACACCTGCTCCAGGCGTGCGATGCGGCTGGAGTTTGACATCTCAGAACTGAATCGGCAGGTCGACGACCTCGCGTCAACCGCCAGGCTGGGTGTAAATGCAAAGCTGGGGAGCTGTTTTTGGTCAGTTTGGCGACGATTAGCGCTCTTGGGAGCATAAATCCTCTCCGTGTTTCACAGTTTGGGCAAGCGGCCCGAGTTGCTTGCCAGAAAATGACACGATCAGATTAAAACTAACCAAATCGTTGTCAGTGACGACACAGGCACGCTTTGTGCTGCACTAAGCGTGTAGGAGGAGTGTGTGTGCGTGCGTGAGTGCGTGTGTGTGGAGTAGCTGCAGAGTCGTGCCTCTATGATTACAGTCCTCCCGAATGTACCTCGACCAGCTCCGGCCAAACCTGCCGCCACGTAAACGCCGTAGAATTCGGGGAGTTGTCTCTCTGCTCTTTTCCTCTGTTGCATCAGCTGCTAGCTTGAGGTTTCGTTTTCATTTTGAGTCCTCACGTCCTCGTGACGGAATGTAAAAGTGTCGACCGGGCGCATAACAGTGAGCGCCATCCACGCTAGTTCACGCAGGGAAGAGGTGGCGGCGGTGGCACGTCGCTCTGCCGGGTTTGGATCCCTGCGTGGCTGTTGCGCAACAGCCTGCCAGGGCAGCTGTCACCGAGTTAGCGGGTTTCGGTTCAAGGCTTCACGCAGAAGCTGCCCTAAGAATAAAACCAGGCCGCATCACACTGGCTAGCGTCTTTTTCAAGAGGGCGCACTGG
This sequence comes from Carapus acus, assembly GCA_900312935.1. NCBI lineage: Eukaryota > Metazoa > Chordata > Actinopteri > Ophidiiformes > Carapidae > Carapus > Carapus acus. The sequence goes on from OMPJ01010522.1 coordinate 22,533, forward strand.
TGTCAAAAACGTTTCCGCTTTGTCAATCGCGCCGATGTGGAAACAGCGATGGCGGTGGCCGCAACTCGCGGCCGTAACCGCCCAAACTGTGGAGCACGTGGTGCCGTTAGCCGCAGATTTGTGTGCCGTCACGGCTGCGCTGCAGTTAGCTTTGGTGTCGTGCCACAACGAGGCAGGGCACAAAATGGCAGAGAGGTCGTGCCACCTTTGTGTTGACGCTCGGATTAGCCCGCGTGTAGCCAGACTTTGTCCAGCCGCGGTTAGGTTTTGCATAGTGTGTGTGCGCGTGTGTGTGTGCGTATTAGGCTTTCCAAGAGGTCTGGCCAGTTTGTCCAAAGAACAGGTTGAGCCACAATGGCAGGTCCCGCCTGAGTCTGCTGGCCATGTCCGCCGTCGTCTGTCCAATGGCGATGCGGACGCAGGAGTGAAATGTGTTGTGTATCTGTGGGGCACAGAGGGCCGAGAGTGTGTGTTTGTGTGTAGAATTTCAGGAGAAGATGAATCCACGTAAAAGCAACACGTACCTCCACCCTCTCAAAGCCACTGTCGTCCCCCATTGCCTACATCAGGAGCTAGTGGAGGGGCTGCAAAGCACTCTGGGTCGTCAGGGCGAAGGGCCACCAATCAAACAGGCCCGCTCACGCTCCGCATTACTCATTTTGAAGTCATTAAGACGTCGAGTGTAGATTTCCCCGCCTCGGCCAAATGGAAGTGGTGCGCATTTATCACCCGGTAATCGCCAATCAATCGGGGAATCGACCGTCTGGGAGCGCAGTCGTCGGTCAAAACGTAGATGTAGACACAGTAGATCAGCTGTCCATCCCGTAGCTAGCGTCTAGCTACGTCCCGGCCCCCACTCCCGTC
>OMPJ01010523.1:0-15469 GCA_900312935.1 Carapus acus
GCCCAGACTTCATAGTGTATGCTTGACAGAAGCTCCACGTAGAACTGACAGTCTGCCAGCATAGCTACAATTCCATCAATGAGCTTTAACTAACACACGCGCGGGCACACACGCACACACACACACGCACACACACGCACACACGCTCACACACGCATACACACCATGACTAATACAGATATACACAGGAATGTACAGGTATATAATACTTTCTGGTGTGTGTGTGTGTGTGTGTGTGTGTGTGTGTGTGTGTGTGTGTGTGTGTGTGTGTGTGTGTGTGTGTGTGTGTGTGTGTGTGTGTGTGTGTCTGTGTCTTTCCAGTGGCTCGGTGCTGGTGTATATGATAGACAGCACAACAGGATCCATGCAGCTCTCACACAAGCTGGAGCTCACCCCAAAACACTACCCAGGTATTTTCTTCAAGGAAGACACACACTATAAGTGTGCGTGCGTGCGTGCGTGTGTGTGTGTGTCTTTGTTTTACTTCTCCTCTTTGTCTGTGCTCCATCCATCTGTTCACCTCACCCAGCTGAACCTCATACACCCATTCCCTGACCTGGCTGGCTCACCTCCAGCTGTATGCTCTTGTGGTTACACCAACATGCTCTCAAACATCAGATTACCTTTATACCGATGTAACTAGGATGATTTGAGCAAACGTCACAGCTCCCCCTAGTGGCTGATAAGATGCCCTCGTGTGCCACGCTGCATGCGCATAGGGAAAATTCTCAACATGGTTACATACACACCGTCGTCACTGTTCAGTATTGAAGGGGTCCCTCAGTCAAACACGCATTGAATGGGTCACATGCCCATTGGATGTGCCGTGATATGAAAGTGGCAATGCTCATGGAAATATGCAAATTATTCAAACTGTGCAAATAGCAAAACTAAGAACCACAATGTCTCAAAGCGGGGAAGGTGTGTTGGGACAGTATATGCAGGGGACATGACTATAGACATTTATACACACTGGGGTGGTGGCAGTATATGATTGAGTGTGTTTGCCGTGGGGGGGTAAATGCGTGGGTGTGTGTCCTCCATGTGCCTTTGTGTGCGTGACGTCATGTGCTGGGTGCGATGTTTGTTGGCATTATTAAGGAAGAATTCAGGTTGTTAGATCATGTTGTTGATTCTATGTTATTCTATGTACCGGTAATTGGAATTTGAGTGACAAATACTTGATCTACACTGTCCCTGTTGATTATAATTAGCTTTAAATTCAAGACTCTTGCCAGTGTCAAGGCCATCATCGGAAATGAAGGTTGAGTGAGGAGAGTAGATGATAATGAAAGAAGAGAGGGAAGAGGGAAATGTAACTATTGCTGTTGTCAATAACAATAGTAAAAACAATGATAATAGTGATAATGAGAACAATAGTTATTGTTGTTTTTGTTAATGATTATGGTTTTGATGATAATAAAAACAATATCTATAATGGTAATGATGATACTATCATGAAACTAGTGAGCAAAGGATAATGAACGAGGGAAGGAAAGCAGTTGGCTTAGCAGTTGGCACAACATTGATGTTAACGTGCACTCTGTCCCTTTTCAGACATCTACAACAAGACGGGCGCAGTCAAACTGATCTGCTGGTCGCCTGACTGCAGCGTTGCCATGGTTACCTGGGAATGCGGCGGCCTGTCACTGTGGAGTGTCTTTGGAGCTCACCTCATCTGCACTTTGGGAGAGGACTTTGCGTGAGTGATCACACACCTCATTTCCCCAAACACAAACCTTTTCACATGAGCCATGACATCATTTTTTCTTTCCGTTTATCTTGGCATTTTCAGGTATCGTTCAGATGGTACCAAGAAGGACCCTATTAAAATCAGCTCTATGGTCTGACATCTCATCTTATCTTGCTTTATCTTGTCTTGTTGATATCTTGTTGAAATCTCATCGAAATCTTATTGAAATCCTGTCCAGAGCTGGGGAGCGGAGGGCTACCACCTGTGGGTGATCCCTCACAAACAGAGGAGGAGGAAATTGGAGGAGCAGCTGGAGGAGGAGGTAGACATGGAGGAGGCTCCATCCTCCGTTCTGCAGGCTGGCATACTGCAGTTCCAGTTCATCAAGAGTGCCCTCACAGTCAACCCGTGCACGGTGGGGAGGAGGGAGGCAGCATCTCACGGACACTGTTTGCAGTAACAACCAAGCAGAAACACACTCATGTCAAACCCTCCCCCTCTGCTCCCTCCACGTAGAGTAACCAGGAACAGGTGTTGCTCCACGGTGAGGACCGCCTCTACCTGACCTGCGGCGACCCCACGCAGGTCCACAACGCCTCCGACGCGCACAACACGCACGCCCACGCACACATACACCCACTCGACGGAAGCCCGCCTCACCGCCCCCCCAGCCCCGACTCCTCTCTCTCTCAGGGACTCAGCACTTTACTGGGACACAAGCACTGGCATGTGGTCCAGGTACGGACACAGTGGTCCCTAAGCTCGGTCACACACACACAGGAATCTGGGTCACAGAATCTGGATCACATATTCTAACATGTTTCTTCACTTTTTTTGTGGTTCCTCCCCAGATTCACAGCACATACCTAGAGAGCAATTGGCCAATACGGGTAAGTGTGAAATGCGTGTGACATATCCTCAGATAAACTAACCAAAGTGGAACTTCATTTAAAGTTATACGTGACATTACTGGTATTTGCTTGGTGGATTTTTAAAGAAGCTGTTTGTTAAGATGTTCGCAGGTCTTAAGTCATTGCAATGACAAACTGCAAATGTGTGTATTTAAGGGGCAGCACCAGAATTTTGTCTCAGAGTTGTGCAGAAAATAAGATTTTTATTACAATTAAACTCCATAATGTGTGTGTGTGTGTGTGTTCAGTTTGCAGTCATAGACTCTGCGGGCCATCATATGGCTGTAGCAGGGAGGCGGGGCTTTGCACACTACTCTTTATTCACCAGGAAATGGAAACTCTTTGGAAATATTACTCAGGTAATTTGTACTGAATAATTTCATCCACTCATTGGATGTGATGGTTCTCGTCAAACTGGGAGGAGAGATGCATAACAAACTTGTAAATGTTGTGATTCATGTTTTGTCCCACTCCGCAGGAGCAGAACATGACCGTAACGGGCGGTTTGGCATGGTGGAACGACTTTGTGGTGGTGGCCTGTTACAACTTCATAGACCAACAAGAGGAGGTATTATGTTGTGAAGTCACCATATTGTGACGTATATTTTCCCAGCCTGGGCTAACGTGTCCTCACCTGCTTCTCCCTCAGCTGAGGCTGTACCTGCGGTCGTCGAACCTGGACAACGCCTTCGCCTCAATCACTAAGCTGCACTCGGACACACTGCTGCTCAATGTCTTCAGAGACATGGTCATCCTGTTCAGGGCCAACTGCTCCATCGGCCTCTACAGCATCGAGAGGAGGAATGAAGGGTAAGGCAGCGATGCAGACTGAGAGAAGCAGGCTTCAGGTTCATCTCCTGCAGCGCCTAGACAATGTTCACAGACTATTTTTATTAGGCTTAACTCTCATTTGATGTTTTTTCCCCATGTAAGCACAACTTGTGTAATTGTACTGCAATTGCACCACATGCACTCCACGGTTCAACATCTGGAAACTCTCATTACAGTGCTGGGAAGAGTCTTGGGGCAACATGTGATTGCCCTCATTTGCCAGATGTTTCGGCAGACTTGGGGCTGTATTTCCTGGTGTAGCTTAGGTGTGTTTACGTTATCTCTGCCTTTTCAGCCCAAACCTGTCGGCCAGTGTGGAGTTGCTGCAGGAAGTGTCCATGTCCCGTTACATCCCTCACCCGGCCCTGGTGGTCTCTGTCACGCTCACCTCTGTGCGAACGGAGACGGGCGTCACACTCAAAGCCCCACAGCAGGTAAGTGAGGGAGAGTGACGCACACACACACACACCCTGATGTTGTTGTGTGTATATGACGCATCGGGGCATGCTGGTGTCTGTTGCAGGCCTGCATGGCCGAAAGCATCATGTTGAACCTGGCTGGCCAGTTGATCATGCTGCAGAGGGACTGCTCGGGCCCTCAGGTACGAGAGATGGAGACGCCGTCCAGCAGCAAGAAGCTGGTCAGTCCAAATCGGAAACTTTGACGTCTCTGTCCCGGACAGAGAGACCCTGCCTGGATCACCCAGTCCTCTTTCCCTCTCCTTTAGCTCCCATTCTGCCCTCCGGTGGTGCTAGCCCAGTGCGTGGAGAACGTGTGGACCACTTGTCCCTCCAATAAGAAGAAGCGCCACCTGCTGGAGGCCCTGTGGTTATCCTGTGGCGAGGCGGGCATGAAAGTCTGGCTCCCGCTTTTCCCGCGGGACCACCGCAAGCCGCACTCCTTCTTGTCCAGGCGAATCATGCTGCCCTTCCACATCAACATCTACCCCCTGGCCGTGCTGTTCGAAGACGCCCTGGTGCTCGGGGCCACCAACGAGACCGTGCTGTACGACGGGCTGCAGGGAGCCTCCGAGCCACTAGAGGCGCTGTTCCCGTACTGCACCGTGGAGAGGACCTCCCAGATCTACCTCCACCACATCCTCAGACAACTGCTGGTCCGCAACCTGGGCGAGCAGGTGAGAAGAGGCCCGACCGTGTCCTCGCGTCTCACGGCGTGCGTCTGACTCTGTGTCTGTCCTCTCTCTCCCGTCTCCGTCCTCCAGGCGTTGATGCTGGCTCAGTCCTGCGCCTCCCTCCCTTACTTTCCCCACGTGATGGAGCTGATGGTGCACGTGGTTTTGGAGGAAGAGGCCACGTCACGCGAGCCCATCCCTGACCCCCTGCTCCCCACCGTGGCCAAGTTCATCACAGAGTTCCCCCTCTTCCTCCAGACCATCGTCCACTGCGCCCGCAAGACCGAGTACGCTCTGTGGAACTATCTGTTCGCCGCCGTGGGGAACCCCAAGGATCTTTTCGAGGAGTGCCTCATGGCTCAAGATCTGGACACGGCGGCTTCGTATCTCATCATCCTGCAGGTCAGCAGCAGATGTTTTCTTTCCTATCGAGTTGGTTTGACCACAAATTGTATGGAACCAGACTGGAATTCTTTACGTGTCCGTGCGCAGAACATGGAGGTTCCGGCGGTGAGCAGGCAGCACGCCACGCTGCTCTTCAACACGGCCCTGGAACAGGGCAAGTGGGACCTGTGTCGGCACATGATCCGCTTCCTCAAGGCCATCGGTTCGGGGGAGATGGAGACTCCTCCCCCAACGCCCAGCACTCAGGTGAAGCTCCTCAGAGCTCCTCGCCTCATTTTGGTCATACGATGGGAGGACAATTGTCGTGTTAACCTTGTGTGTGTGTGCGCGTGTGTGTTCTTGTAGGAACCAAGTTCATCTGGGGGTTTTGAATTCTTCAGGAATCGCAGCATCAGTTTGTCTCAGTCAGTAGATTCCATCACCACAGGGAAGTTCAACCTGCAGAAGACGTTCAGCATGCCGAGTGGACCCTCAGCCAAAGGGTATGAACAGACAGACACACTCACACACTCACAAACACACAGTCTGTGCCTGGTCCTTATCATCGTCTGACTTCACACCTCCTCGTCCCTCTCTCCCTCCCTGCCCGACAGCCGTGACGTGGAGTGTGCGGAGAACATGTACATCGACATGATGCTGTGGCGACATGCGCGCCACCTGCTGGAGCAGATCCGCCTGCGGGACCTGGGCTGTTTCTCGGCACAGCTGGGCTTCGAGCTCATCGGCTGGCTGTGCCGGGAGAGGAACCGCGTGGCCCGCGTGGAGGACTTTGTCAAAGCGCTGAAAAGGCTCCACAAAGACTTCCTGTGGCCATTTCCTGTCATTCCGGTGGGCAGCCTTAGTTCTCCACTGAGGAACGGGCGATGCCGCACAGGTGAGGCATCCAGAAGGTCAGGGGTCAGCAACCCAAACTGTTGAATGAGCCATATTGGACCGATAAAGAATCAAACAAATATGACAGGAGCCGCAAAAAAATTAAAAGCCTTACCAAGGCCTTATTAATGAACTTAATATTTATTCTACAGTACACATTTTTGCTGCATTTGAAAACATCAAGAATATTTGTGTCATATTTTTCCTCCCACAAAAACCATATTTAAGTTACAAAATCATATTTTTCTTCCCATATTTTTCCATTTTCATACATTTTTGAAAATGTTCCAGGGAGCCACTAGGGCGGCGCTAAAGAGCCACATTCGGCTCCAGAGCCAAACCGCTGCACTCGCTGGTCTGGCCATCACTTTCGGCCTCTGTCTCATCTGCGTCTCTGTCCAAAATCCTCATAGTCCTGAGCACTCGGCTGCTGAAGTCGCAGTCGGCCGACAGCCTGGCGAACAGCGACATGGACACTGCGCCGCCTCAGGCCACGCCCACCAGCCACACCTGGCTGGACGAGATGAGGCCCAGGCCCAAAGACGCGGAGACAGCGTCGTCCGCCCACTCGCACCCGCACCCGCACGCGCCGCAGACCCACGACGCCTTCCTGTCCCCTCTCACCAACAAAGGTGAGCGCGAAGAGAAGGACGTGGCTCGCTCCTCTCTTCCCTCTTTCCGTTCTCCAACACCGCCCTCTCTTCCTCTCCTTCCCCAGCGGAGGAGTACAGCATCGGTTCGGCCACGGACCTGACCGAGACCAGCTCGGTGGTGGACGGAGACTGGATGATGGTGGACGAGAACTCGTCCAGCTTGGGCCTGAGCCAGGCCGAGTTGGAGCACATCTCCATGGAGCTCGCCAACAAGGGGCCGCACAAGTCCCAAGTCCAGCTCAGGTAGGCCTTCGGGCGCCGGCGCCATTCTCGACCTCCCTGGATTTGTGGCTTTCTTTCACGGATCGACTCGGGTGTGACTCTCAGGTACCTCCTCCACATCTTCATGGAGGCGGGCTGTCTGGAGTGGTGCGTGGTGATCGGCTTGATCCTGCGGGACGCCGGCGTCATCAAGCAGGTGATCGGCTTCTTGGACAGTCCCGAGGTGCCGGCGGAGACGGTGCAGAGCATTCGCAGCGGCCTCTTGTCGGTGGACACCTGGGCCTCCGCCGACTGGTAGGTGTGCTAAGAACGTCGCCGCTGGCGAGGAGATGTTTGACTGAAGCCCTCCTCCGTGTTCCATGTCCCTCCCAGTCAAGGGTACAAGCCGTTCCTCAGCCTGATCCGGCCGCAGCTGCAGCAGCTGATGGAGTCGGCGTGCGAGCAGGTGCAGCCCGAGGCCTTCCAGCCCACCAGCCAGAGCGCCAAGCTGAGCGGGCCCGAAGGTCTGGGCGCCTCGCCGCGGGCCGAGGACAGCCGGGGGACGGCGGCGCCGCTCGGCCTGGCCCTGACCTCCTTAGAGCCTTCCGGGAGCTTCGCCCGGCCGCCGTCGGAGGAGCGTCTCCCTGAGCCCACGCAGGAGCAGGAGGAGGAGGAGGGGACCTACGACTGCACCCTGTCCTGAAGACACTCAGTCTCAGGCCGGACGGTCCGGATTATTTCTTTTTATTAGGAAAAGGACGAGGATGAAGAGGAGCAGCTGCTGACTGGAAATTGAACTCGTGAGTGTGTGTGTTTGAGAGAGATAGAGAGTGAGTGTGTGTGTCTGTGTGTGTGCCCACACAGATAGGTCCTCTCCTGCGGGTTCCTACTTCAGTATTAGCCTCCGCTCACTCTCGCCCCGCTCAGGCCGTCGAGGACATCAGGAGCATCGTGAGCAGCGAGTCATCTAGCTTGACATCATTTCAGTCTGCGACGTGAACCCTGTGTGTATGTGTGTGTTTCTGTGAGTGAGTATGTGTGTCTGTCTCCAAAGACTCATTCAGCCGGAAACTTTTTTCTGGCAAAGTCATTGCAAGGATTAACACGATGACCCGACCACAGAGGAGAACAAAGCCCAAGTCGTGAGTGCTGATGGTTAACACAGCGCACTAAGTTGACGTGTGTGTGTGTATGTGTGTGAGATTTTGCGTGTGAGCCTGCGTGTGTTCGCGTGCTCAAGAGATGTTTCATACATTCATACCTCATACGCTTTTAAAGTATATTGTGATACCCGTTTGGAGGATATAACAGTGCACCAGAAAGCATTATCATTATTTTTCTATCTAGTCTCTCTGCGTTCCTCCAGAATTTCAGAAAATGTGAGTCTGTCACCACTAAGCGCGCAGCTCTGATTTGGAAGGCGCTGAATTTTGTTCTGACATAATCGGCGGGCAGAGAAGCAACAAAGTTAGACCAAAATGGTTTGTTGACGCTTTATATGCAGATTTTACTCGATACACTTTCGGTTCGGCTTTTCTCTCAAAGGTGGTTCTGTCACAAGTTAATGTTAGTCCCCTGCTTTTGTCACTTTGTCGGGCGCAAACGTGTGATTTGTGTCGGCACATCACTATGATTTCAAGGTGAGCTCTGAGGAGGCAGCTCACATTAGACAAACGCTGATGAAGGTGGTGAAGGGAGGCACATACATATCACGCATGTATTCCACGTCGTATTGAGAATGTCAATCATTTTCGATGACATTGAATTGATCACGGTATATTGTATTACTCATTATTATTCCTATTTATTGGTACTGTGCCGAGTGATGAGTTGTTTGGTTCGCTCGGTGTGCATCTATCGCGGCTGGTCAAACTTTTTTGTCCCTCAGTTGTAATCATGTCTGTATCTTCATCACAGGCACAAAAAGGCTTGTCATAAACATGTCAGTATTAAGTTGTGCAATGTTATTCAGCTTTACTTTTTGTTCAAAACTCTTCACTTTTGCTTCCACTTTATTTGCGGTGCATTGACCAAAATATATTTTTTTTAGCGAATCTTTGTTCCCTGGTTTTTGTCACGTTGGTCTGTAGTGATTTAGGTTTAATTTAGGTGTGAATAGAATCCTGGATTCTCATGATCTACAAAAAGGGCGAAATGACTGCAAACTGTTCTCACCTAACACGAGTTACGGAGTCATGGTCCTGCCAGATTCCATCTTTAACGAAGCCGCGGCTGTCGGGTGGATGGATGTCAGGGGTTAAACTTTGTGAACCAAAGACTTAAAACATTCAGAGGCCTTCTGTGTTCCACTCAGATGGGAGAGCTCCAATTGTTTGGAAGAGGGGAGAAAGTCAACACTCGCGCACCAGAAATGGGGCCATCGATGCTCCAAACTAATGCTGAGTTTCCTACGGAAATGAAAATGGCAAAACTGATAGCTCACACCAGAGGCCGAGGTGATGCGTTTTTCACTCAAGAGAGCCTGGTGGTGTCGGCACCCCACTCCTGTGTACATTTAAACAGTATTTTCGATTTCCTGCCTCATGGGAAACTGGAGCAGCAGGAACCTTCAATGCAGTGTGAAGATCCTCTTGTACAATTGACTTTTCTACTCATGTTTGGTTTTCTACCTTTCTCCTTGTAAATAAAGACCAATAAATTATTTTTAAGAAGTATGATGTTATGTGATGAGATGTTTTTGAGCAATTCTGCTCCAACACTGAGATCAATCCTGACCTACCATTTTACCTGGGCGTGTCTCTGCTGCCATCTAGTGGTCGTAAGGCACCAAGCCCAAAACCATTCAATTCCCTAAATACTCTAAATCATCTATACCTTACATTTTCTCTAAATAAAGTATTTGTGGTGGGCAGGTGGGAGATCATTGCTCCATCAAATACACAACACAAAACAGCAAAATGTGGCCTCCATGCTGGAGGTAAAAAGCACTTTAATTGCTGCAGGAGTGCTACTTAAATTCAAGTTTTTTGCATAATGTAAAATCATCCCAACCATTTCAGACCTGTACCCTGTCAGCCTGTTCACCCCCCTGGAAAATCCACATCCAGCAATCAACCACGGCATTCCAACTGATGGATAAATGCACAAATGCACAAACTAAAAAGCAAAAATTTCAGAGGAAAATGCATTGTAGTTAAATTAGTAATTAGAAAGGATCAAATCAAACTGCAGAAATAACAAGAACAATTACATCGAAAAAGTAAAAACCGCCTCATCAAAATTATATTAAAAGTCACAGAAAAAAAGGCATAAAGGTGTCATAAAATTTTAAGACATTTCAGTTCTCATCCCAGTATGTATGCCACACTTCTACACTACATTTTTGCTAATAAGCTGCTCTGCACATTTATGCAGGTGATTGAAGGGGAGCAAATTTTAAATTTCTTGTCTTTTTTTTTCGCTGACAACACTAAATGAGTCAGACGTGACCACCAAAGCACAATCAATTCTGCCCCAAATGAAATCTCCATCTCTCTCTCTCTCCCCTGGCACGCATTTGTATTCCTAAATTGCGTTAGCTAGCAGCACTAAAAAGCTTCTGTCTTAACAGTGGGTGTGTTTTTCACAGCGTTCACGCCAAACGTGGCCCTGTTTCACCCCACAGCAGCTCGCTGGCACATACAGCAGGTCCTCCTTGATATGCATTCACACTGTTGCCAGACACCCAATCCTGGAAATGTCATATACAAGATTTAATAAATCTCTGGTGGAGGTAAAAAGGGTTTAGTTTGGCAGCCAGTGCACAGCGGAGATTTAGAATCATCTTCAGCGCAGCATTAGCCGCACACGAAAAGAACTGTGACGTGCACTTTCACACATGAAGCAACCTGGAAATTAATGAAAACGTACACACACCAGGTACCAGTTAATGCTTATGTGTCTTTTACAAAAGTGATATTGCTATATTATTTGTAAATAAATCTTTAACCACTCTATAAGCTCTGTTCAGGCCTTTCGTTTCACGGTTTGGATCCCAATATCAAACACACGACACGCATACTGGCACGGGTGTGTGTTTGTGTGTGTAGCTATTTCTGTACTGCAGTGGCCCGTCACTGCTTCTGTGCTCGCATTTGTGAAAATGTCAAAACACAATGTTTGCAGTCAGTCAGAAAAGTTTCCCATCTTCACATTGTGCACACAGACACACACATGAACACACAGCACCATCCTTAAGCAGCAGACTACGAAACACAAAAGCCCTAACGGACGCGTTAGAACTTGGTAATATGGACTGGTGACAGTGAGGGACACAACAGAGCCCACACAAAAATGATAAACTGCCGGTGGAGCATCTGCCATCACTCTGCCCATGTTTCCGTCACACTGTGGGGGTGGGGAGGGAAAGAAGAAAAGGGCCTGCAACAAAAATACTGCGGAATTTCTCCTGCATTCAAATCGTCTGCAGGAAAAATAGAGGCCTCGCACAAAGCCTGAATCCTCCAGGACAACAACGCACTTGTAGCCTTAGCTGGTCTGGTAAGGTGTTGCTTTTTACCCTCACAAGTTGGGCAACTCAGTTATCTTGTGTCTAGCAGATGCAGATGTTTGCTCAGATTCTCACACTGCGGCCCATCCAAAATATCAGAGCCGCCAGGCGACAGCACAGCCCATTGTTCAATCCACCAATCGGCAGCTTTGTCACGCAAACGCGACATCTGCACATACTTTGTGTGGGAACCTCTTTGTTTGACAGCGGCAGGACCACCGAGACCTTCAGGAAGCAGCGACCTCGGGCGCCTCCCTCAGCGCCGCCGCTTCCCGTCCGCCTCGCCTCAAAGCCAAGCAGATGAAACCGATCGCGAAAATCTCAAGATGTAAGCCAGCAGGTATTTTCAGAATCTCCCGCTGCAGGGAGGCATAATAGTGGCAAGATCAACGATTTGACATCAGTGTTCATCACTCCAAGCTGCAATTTCGCAAACACCTCCATCATCCCTGATGAGGCTCCACAGAACAGTGCTATGACGACAGAGCATCCGAGTCTCAAACGTCCCCAGGTTACGACCTTTCCCTCGAGATACAAGCAGGACAAAGACCTTGATCTTAACATTCAAATCGTTTTTCAGGCGTTTTCATCCTTTTGGAGAGGAAACCTTTGTGTTCCATGTGTAGGCACTTGTTGCATTACAGTGAAAGCTTTGCTATTCTTGCTAGCCGCCATTCCAGCTCCGGCTCTTGAATGTTACTCCCTGCCAAGGAGCAACATCAAAGGGCTAACAGAACATGACATGAGGGGGTCAGGGGGGGTGTGAACAGTGCCTGGTGACGTTGAGCAACTGTGAAAGTTTCCAGTAAAACTTGAGGTCCTTCACTCTCCCTGGGATCCATCACTGCTCATCTGCTCTTACAGTGCATGTAGCTGTGATTCTGGCTCCTCTCCTCCCTGTTGTGTGTTGTTTTGGGGAGGAAGGGAGCAAGTGAGGCACCTTGTCCTTAAAAAAAAGAAAAAAAAAGGGGGGGAAGGCTCAGTGCGATCACAAGATCGGGAGCTGAGGGAAGAGGTTGGATCATATGAGGAGGGCTGAGGGCACCGCCGCTGGACAGCGTGAAAACAAAAACCGTCTCTGAGCAGGGGAGCCACCGCAGCAGCCGGTGAGTGGGTCAGTGGTCCGGCTCCGTGCAGCGGCTGCCCGTCTGATTTGCTACCACGCTGAGCAACACAGTGATGGGGTCTTCTCGGGGTTGGTGGACTGGGAGGGTAGAGGGAGGGGAGGTAGAGGGAAGGAGGGAAGGACCGGATTTGTGCGTGCATGTGTGTGTGAGTGCATGAGTTGGTGTAAAGGCAGCAGGGTTGCTTCCGTCTCCTGCTTCTCTTCCGCCCCTGCGGTCCTCCTCCTCCTCCTCCTGCGCTGCATTAGGCACGGAGCCGCCGCGTCTCGCGGCGTCCTCAGTATCGATACATGTCGTAGGTGCTCACCCACGCGGAGGGGAAGGTCCACGAGGGGAACTTGCGGAGGATTTCCTCCAGCTGTGCAGTCCTCTGGTCCTCCCCAAAGAAATAGTGGGTGGAGATGGCGACTGAGATAATCCCCTCTGGACCGGATGGATCGCGATGGGTGGGAGGCTGGTGGAGCGGACAGAGTGGACCGGTTAACAAATAAGACACCGACAACGTGCCCTAAGGAATGCAGAGCCACGACCCAACATCTCACCTGGATCTCAAACCAGAAGATCCACGGTGAGGCGTCCAGGCCGTGTGAGTAGAAGATGAAAAACTCTCCGCTCAGGTCAAACTGTGGCCTCCCGTCGCTGAAGGACCAGGAGGACAGACTGGCCCCATGGTGAGGCATCAGGTACAGAGACATGTGGCTGGGTCCTGCGTGTGTGTGCATGTGTGTGTATGTTAAAAAGAGAGGACGTGACAGAACAAGCACGAGAAGTTAATGACCTTGGTTTGCAGTCTGCTGTTTGCTAATAGGACAACTCCTGTTTTCTGCTCTCAGTCGCTGTGTTTTTGTGAAAATGTCAGAATTTATCTATGACAGCAACTTGTCCTGTGTTTACAGTGAAAGGTTGTTAGTAACATCTTAAGCAATCACACACATAAAGCATAATGTACCAAATGTGACCAAAGCAGACCTCTAGCTACGACCTCTCAATAGCCAGGTTTGTCCACACAGAAATTCAACCTTTACATTACACACATCTGCAACAGCTGGCTGACCTTGGACACTGAATGTCATCTTGATGGTCCCCCAGCTGGTGTTCTCTTTGGACAGGAGGCTGAACTCCACCGGCGAGCTGGGCGACACCGGCGGAGCAGGGAGGTACCAGTTCTTCCTGCTCGCACACGCAAAGTGGAGAAAGTGCGGTGAGGAGTCACGGCTTGTGCGGAGGGAGTGCGACACAACCGGGTGGAGACACTGACTTGCTGAGGAACTTGACGGGCAGGAACCAGGGGTACCCGCAGAAGGGCCGGTCCTCGTGGCAGGTGGTGCGGATGCTGTCGTTGAGCTCGGCGATGTGGGGGGTGAGGTGCTGGATGGCCGTGTAGTCGAAGCTGTTGATCCAGAGGCCGGAGTCCTGGCTCTCCACCTGACCGTCCAGGTTGTAGAAGGTCCGCGTAGTGTGCTGCAGACAAGAACACAGACAAATAAATAACCCAAATGCAGAACTCAATCAACTGTGGCAACAAGTTCCAGATTTGGTACCTGCAGGAACACTCGCTTTGGCCGAGGGAGGTTCGGGTTGCTGGAGTAAGGGAATAGGAGGCCAGCAGACACCACAAGGAACATCACGGTGAAGACTGAGCCCAGACCTGCCAGAGTCCACTTGGTGCTCCTCACCAGGTAGACAAAGTGAAGCTGGCACAGACAGACAACACAATCCGTTACGGCAAAGTGCCACAGAAAGTCGATAACATGGGGGAGTCTCTGGATCTCTGCTTGTCTGCTACATGAAAAATGATGCAGGAGCCACTTACAAAATAGGAGGAGAGGAAGATGGTGGTCAGGGTGACCAGGGTGGCCAGCACAACCTCAGGTGGGATCTCTGTGCCGCTGCGGCCCATGATGGGTGTGAAAATCTCAAACACCACCCAGATGAGGAACATGACGTGAACGTAGGGCAGTGCCAGGCCCAGCAGGTAGAGGACGCTGTACTTGCACGAGGCCCCTGGTTACAAACGGGAAACAGGAAGATGGGAAAGGCGAGAGGTTGAGAAATGTGAGTTTCTTCTGACTGGCTCCTTCCTTAAGGTGCTTACCTTTGTGTTTGAACTCGTTCTTCAGCAGCAGCCTGGTGAAGAGAGGGAAGGCCACCATCAGCATGGGCACGTAGGCCGAGCACAGGCCCTGCTGGGTGAGCAAAACCAGGCTGCAGGACCACAGCAGCAAGATGACGTCAAAGTAGAGGTCGCCCACCTCCACCAGACGTACGCCCTGCACACACAAACACCGCGAGGCCTGATGGGACAGTCGCCGGATGGGAACAAGACACAGTCTGAGGTGTTCTAACTCCCTAACGAGGACATTCATCGACTCCAGTCAAAATATCGATACGTATTCAATTGCCAAGCCTGACATGGACAATGTCCTCATATTTCAATGCTGCTGATTGAGTTGAAGATTTTTTTTTACAGTGGAATTAAGTTTCATGTTATCACAGATAGGCACAGGGAGACTTAATGACATTTGAAAATTGAGCGTCGAACATGACATACACAACTGGGGGACTTTGCAAAATCACCTTGGCACAGTTCACCTATTTCAGTGTGGTGTTGTGAAACATTAGAAGTTTCACTCCCAGCAATACAGAGGCAGAGAATACGGATATGAACCAACACAAAGGCGCGGAAAGAAGAAGTGTTAAAAGGTCAACAGAAACAAGGAAAGCCACCAAAGCGATTTGGAGGAAAACGGCTTGCTAACAGGTTACGCTTAAGTCCTGTGGTGCACCATGATCTCAGTGACCCACTACAAATATTTTAATCCAAAACATACTTAGGACACCACACAACTGAGCTCTCTCAGGCCTCTCCTCTCCCGATATCACTGCCCCCATGTGTCTGGAGACTTGGAAGAAACCAGGAGATGTTCAACGTTGGTGTCACTGTTTTATCATGTGACCATCGTTTCTCTAGTCTCATTCTGTTATTTCTTACGACCTCTCTACAAAAACAAAAGGGGCAGCCATGTCACAATGACACCACAGACATGTGTTGGTGCAACAGTGGAGATTTTGTTTCGGCGGAGACGAGGCCAGATGTAGCCTGTGACAATCGCTGGTCTGTCTGCGGCTTGGACGC
>OMPJ01010523.1:15489-33009 GCA_900312935.1 Carapus acus
GGACGCCCGCCATTGCGGGCTGAAGATCACACCCCCAGTCAAAATGAGCTTTGTAAACAGCTTCATCTTTTAATAGTCACATGCTGACACATAAAGTGCAGGTATGTTTGCAGTTACCCGCTCCTAGAAGGTACAAAAACACTATCAACTGTTATTTAGTGTTGCCTGTAGAGAGATGCAACAAGAGGTCAAAATATAGAGACTGCAAACATTTGTTCGGCGGAACGAGTGTGCATGTGCACACATGACAAACTGCACTCAAGGCAGATGAAAAGAACATTCACAAACATACAAGGGCTGCTGCGGTGAACTCGCCGAGTAGGAAGAAGAGCTCTTTCCATCTCTAATATCCGTGCTTAGATGTGACGCATCATAGGACTGGGGGAACAGTGTGGCTCTTTGGCTCATATCCTCATCCTGCTAATCTAATAATTCCAGGAGCCCTCGCATTACATTAGTTAAGGCCTGCAACACAGTTGTCCGAGCAGAAGTGCACATTCCTCTAAAGAAAGTTAACATCCCTGACCAGCCTTGCTGAAAGTGGCACGGTGCCTCCGATATGCCGACTCTCTGCTCCACCCCTCTGTGGAATAATTCATGCAACATCCAGAGTTAATTGTAATTTGCGCTCACCCCGTAGTGCAGGTTCTTGGCCAGCGTGTGGATGAGGATCATCTTTCCCGTTGCGGCGGACCCATACAGGCACACGGCAGAGTAGAAGTGTGTGTACCAGAACATGGAGTGGCCCAGCAGCGTGACGAGCAGGGCGACGATCAGCACCGACACCAGGGTGATAAACCAGCTCAGCACCACCACACCTGTGGCGAAGGCTAACCGCCGCACGTACTGCCCACCTGGGGGGAGAGAGATGAAGTTGTCGGCCGAGACGAAGCCGTTTGAATTTGTGATGAGGCCTGAACGTGTCTCAGCGGCGTCCGACCTCCGTTCCCGGGCAGCGACGCCTTCTTCGCAAGGTAGAGGAACGAGGCTGTGGCCACCATGTAGTTGAGGATGGTGCCCACCCGGGCAGGGTACGCCACCACTATCATGCCCAGCAGGTCGAAAAACACCATGTTGCCGTGGCGATACTCTGAGGAATCCGCCAAGTTGTCTGACATGGTCAGGTATTTCAGTACAGCCAGGATGTTGTCGCCTGGGGAGAGGAAGCAGTTTTAGTGGCCTGGAGCTGCACTGAGCTCAGCACTGAATACATGTGCTCACATGATTCCAAAGAATGAGAGCCAACACACATGCATGTGCATGCATGTGTGTTGGCTCTCATTCTTTGGAATCATTTGCACTCACACACACACACACACAGGCATCCACACACCCAAGTGCACCTCTTGCCTGTTGGTAGACTATCAGTTTAGCTGATCAAAGATATGCCAGTTGTTCTACATATTCATTGTGACCCACAAGCGCAGAAGAAAATACAGATAACGTGAATCTGATTCTGAATCTCAGTGAAGGCTTGACTGTTCTCTGCTGCAAATACCTCCTCACACACATTACAAATCGCCCTGTGATTACAGCTCATCACATCTTACAGATTATGCCCCACACAATTTGTGTGTGGTGTGTGGCATTTGGTAGCGACTGTGATGTTAATTATGAAGCTTGGAGCACAAACTGAGTTACACACCAGGACAGTTAGCTGCCTGGAGCCAAGTTGCTTTTCATCTGTGACCCATGTGTGTCTGCCTGCATGTCTGCACGGCAAGCATACACACACACAGGCGGGTGGGCGTGCGGGCGGCCGAGATAAAGTCCCATTGTTGTGCCATCCGGCCATAATTGAGGAAGCATAACTGCGCCAGAACGAACTAAACCTTGTGCGTGGTGACATTCCACAGACAAACTTAATAATTCGCACTTCTGTCCACGCCCTGTTGGTTTTCCCAAACAGCACGTCTTCATCCGGGAAGCAAACCTGTTCCCTGAGGTTGTTCGGTGGCAGAAAAATGCTCACCTTGCATTTCTGCCTCGGACTGAAAACAAATAGCGATAGCACCTGTTTCTAACTGCTACTGTGACCGCTCTCACCTTGACACACAATGGGGCGGACAGGCACACAACCTACCAACACCTAATCTGTCAGCAGCAATCAAAATACTGCAGGGAGGGAGAGAGAGAAGGGGCGGGGGGTTGGGAGGGAGTGTCGGTGCATTTCACTGCTGCCGTTGCGTGGGGAACACAAACAAGTCATAAAAACTGAAAAAAAACACAATGTGTTCTGTGACAATATCAGAGGTTTCCTATTGCAGATATGAACTGAAAGGTTCTAAAGTGAAGGTAGTCCTCGCAGCATTAAGACTCGAATTGCTGCTTGGGACTCTCACTCTGCTTTTCAAGGCACAGACAGTATACCGAATGTAGATACAGTATGTCATCATTCATTTATATATCCACACACACACACACGCAGTACATACATAAACATATTCATTAACCTACGTATACATATACACACACACACACACACACACACACATATACTGTATATGTATATACATACACACACCAATATTTATGTTTGTGTATATATGTATATCTATATCTACATCTATCTCTCTCTCTATACATATATACTGTGTATGTGTGTGTGTGTACATGCGCACGTACCTGCTCTCTGTATGGAATCCGTGAGTATCCGGTCAGCAGTGTCATACTTTGTGTGGTAAATGAAACCGTTCTCAATGAAAGCCAGATCGATCCCTGTAGATAAGAGGAGATTGAAACAATAAAGACCGCAAACCACACGTTCTGCAGTAAAGTTTGATACTCCAACACACCTGGGATGTTGCCAAAGTCTCTGTAAATGCGGAAGTCTGTGTCTGAGGGAATGATTCCACTCTGGAAGACTTCCTGGCCCACAACAGAAGCAAAGGGGTGTTTGGCTGCTCGAACGTAAGCCTGAACGAGCCATGGATTCTCTGGACCTGTGACAGGAGGATGGAAAAGGACAATTTGGGAAACAATCGGCACTCTTATTTCTTCTTAATAACTATGCAGATGACTACACTTGGTTACAAGTGACGAGGCCTGTAAATACGACCTGTCTGACTCACAGGCTTGGTAACAGTACCTGTCTGGAAAACAACCTCTTTGCCTCCGACACCAGCAGCCTCCAAGTTAATGAAGGCTCGCACCTGCTTGGCCCAAGGATGCTGGGTAATGAAACCGTGACTGGCCTGACGCAGGCAGAAAAAAGAGGAGCGTAAATGAGCGGACACTGAGACGTGGCGCAGACGGGCTCATCTATCTTGCTACCTGCAGCACATTTTCCTCTGCCCCGTTAAAGAGGAAGACGACTCCGTGCTGGAGAGGAGTGGACAGGTTGGCGAGAGAATGCAGGACCTCCAGCATCACTGCACAGCTCACTGCATCATCGCTGGCACCTGGGGACAAAACAATACCGTCTGATCGAGACCAATCAAGACCGCGTCAGTGTCGTGCTGGTTTTTAACTTAGTATGTGCTGCTGCGGGATCCTGGACAAAGTGGCTGCGAAACAACAGAAATGTTTTACCCGCACAAAAGTGAATTCAAAGGAATTCAAAGACACGTGGACCTCCAGTGCTGGTGCAACAGAGGAACTAGAAAAGGCAGCGGCTGAAAGGAGCTGAAAAGAAGGCATGTGATGTTGAGAGATTAAAATGGCAGTGAGGAACGCCATGTTTCCTGGGGATGAAGAGATCAAATCGAGGGAGAGAGAGAGAAATTTGGGAGAGGAGTCATGTGCTGTGGCTTTGTGCCTTGACACAGGATGGGGTATTAGTACCAGCCGGCCTGCCGACCACGCTGCTGCAACTGCCGCCGGATTCCGGCCACGGATTAATTTCAGATCTCGCAAAACCTGAAGGGAATTCCGAGGGAAGAGAAAAATTCCACCTGAGCACATTCCAAAGACTGAGCAAAAAAAAAAGAAACCCACACCTTCCTTCACACACGGGTGAACATTCACTAAAATAATCACATCACCCGAGCAAAGTATAGGTGCCTCCAACCTCCTTTTTTGTTTTTTTGAATGTTTTGTGTTCTTAGTTACATAAACGAGTGTTTTGAATGTCTCTGCATGTAAAAGTTGGCAGGCAACAGAGGACATTGAGATGTGTGTTTATCTTTCTGTCCCACACCTTGGATCAATTTCCTTTACCGCTGAGACCCAGTCTCTCTCTCTCCTGCTCTCTCTGTCTAGCAGTGTGTACTAAGAAAATATTTCTCCTCACAAGGCTCTAGGTATGGAGCTAAGGCTTTGAAAAATTAAAAGCAGGGCCAGTGTTGTGTTTTTCTTCTCCCTCCACCATCCCTTACCTGCTGCATACACTGTGTGGCCTTTTGCAATAAATGATCAGTTCCCCTTGTTCTTTCTATCTTTATCTGTGCCTCTGTGAAATACACTGTACATTGTTACAAGTTGCAGTGAATTGCTATCCACATTGCAAATTACATATACATACACATAAATGCCTCTACTGCTATGCCGTGGGCTAATTTGGGACACAGGTGTGCCTTTGGGACCTCAGATACGATGAATGAATCTAGTTTTACTTCCACTGATTGCCATTCAAATTTCCATAGGTTTTCTGTCCCTCTAAATGATACAAGTCTATTTGGGGTGACAATTATTATTGTTGTCCTTATTGACTACAGCACCCTTTCAGACTTGTAAAATGCAGCAGGCAAATTTTCTATTGATGTCGCAACAGCATCATATTGGTGCAAACTGATAAAAGAAGGTATGAAAAGTACCTGGACTGTTGGCCACTGTGTCAAAATGACAGTTGGCCAGCATGAGGTGCTGTGCTCCATCTTTGGGCTCCAGTTTGACTGCAATGTTGGTGACATGGTCGTAGAAGCTTGTGAAGCCCCCCAAAAAGTCAATGGAGAAAGAGCCCGTGGGCCTCTGAACGTCCACAGTGAGCTGGTGAGGGCCTGTTTCCGTCGCCACCCGAATGTTCTCGATCTGCGCCAACAAGTAGCCCACTGTCAGCACCTCATTCTCCTGGCTGCCCACCGGCCGGGGGCCCACGCTCGTGATGCGCTCCAAGTGCCGTCTGAGATTGACAGAACAAAGATTCAGCAGTGCGCCTCCATGCTTTTCCACATTAATACTTGCCAGCGTCGATCTTTGTGCCATGCAAACTGCTTCTGACATGTGTTGACATGTTGAAATGAAAAAATAATGACATCCAACATCAATTTCTCAAAGGCTGAGCGGATGATTTCTGAATATAAGGTTGGAAGGTCAGCATGAAGCCTAATGAAGGAATGGAATTTAATCAAAAACTGCATTTCTCTAAAAGGGTTATTGTTAAAGTGATACAGCTTTGCTAAGATAACCTGGTAGCATTTTTCAATGATCAATTCAATGAAAGAGTGAAAACGTCAAGGACAAATCATGTAAAAATTGGATGCAAATGGGTCGTATGTTTGTTTACGTTCTCTTTAAACTTAAGACTAAGCATTTCAAGTAGGGGGCACAGTTTTGGTTCAGTTTTGCAATGGATTCAGGGGTGATCAACTACTGGTTAGATATTGCAATTTGTTTTACCCCTTTTATTTGCATTTGCAAAACCATCCAACATCACCGATCCAATCCATATTTAGGCCTGTTTGGATGCAAACTTAAGACTGGAGACTGAAAGTGACTGCATGTAGTGACCTCACTCTGCAAGATGTCATCACTGAGATAACGCTCAACCTCTTACACATATTTGACAAACAAGTGACGTGACGTCCTGGCTATTGATTGTCAGGTGATTTGACTTGTTGAGCACTGGTTTGGAATATTTGCTGTTCTTCCCACTGCGGTGTTGGTTTCAGCAAAGCTGCGTGCGGGTCTTTCTTCGCTGGACAGGCACGTTAGATATCTGAGTGATGGCAAGTTTGTCAGGCCACGTTTAACCACTGACTTTCTCTTAATAAGCTTCCTCATTGATCCACATGCAGCTTTAACAGCTTTAACCGATAAGCTGGTGGAGCGAAGGGGATACCCGGTAGTGTTCTCTAGGCGGATCCTTCCCCTTACCCGCACCGGTCCACAGACCAGCCCGGTCGCCGCTGCGAGGCCGTCGACACAACAAATTGGAACAATTGTCAAAGCCACATTTGATTTAACTCACCGAGCTCTGAGCGCGTTGAACTCGCCGGTGGGCTTCCCGATGACAAGCAGCTGTAGCGACATATGAACGAGACCCCATAGCGCCAAAATAAACGCACACACCAAGGAAGCTGCTACCGCCTCCCGCAGTACACTCAGCCGCACTTCGGGCTTCCTCTTCGGGTCGCTGCTGTAGCCGTTATTCTCGCACTGGTCCCGGGAGTCGTCATTGCGCTGTGCCGCATAATGCTGGCCGCCGTAAGCTTTTATCCTCCGAATTGTGGTGTCGCTCTCCATGTTGCAGTCGAGAGGAACATCAGCTGCGAGCGTCGCTTTCAGCGTCCCGTTTTTTCTTCTGAGCAACGGAACGGGAAGCGCTGAGGGACAAACAGAGCTACTGTGCGCTACCGCACGTCACGTCATTGTACTGCACATTCCATCACTGTGGACCAAGAGAGGACGTCATACATGACAAAGCATGTCATGGAACAGTGTGTAATTAATGACACACCGATGTCGTGCTGAACGTTGTAATTTTGTGCAAAATGGTCATCTCGAGATATTATGTCAGTAATTTCAGTCATACATTGAAAGGGATATGGGCGAGAAGGAATGATACCTGAAGTCGTAAACAATTTTCATACGTGCAGATTACATCATGTTGTGGATAAAAATAATAAAATAATAATAATAATAATAATAATAATAATAATAATCTTACATTATGATAAATCATACCTGAGAACGTTGTGTTACTCCCTGATCTTGTTTTGCTCTCTGAATATCCTAACTTAAGTGCGTCAAGTTGAAAGGTTGAAGCATACATGAAGCAAGTAGCTGGGAACAGTAAAGGAGACGTACCAGTTACAAACCAACGTCTGTAGCACCACCGATCACCGTATAAAGCATCTATTCCACTCTCATGACACTTTTCTCTTACGTGGTCATTACATCGGGTGTTTTCAGAATTACTCGTCGTAAAAGTCGTCACAGAAGTCGCTGTGGCGCACACTATATGCACACTGATCACAAAAAAGAATTCTACCTGATTCATACCAATAATATCCAGTTTCATTGTAGATACCTTTGCCCGATAGGACTTTTTGATTTGTCGCTCAAAGTTTCATTACTGTATCATGGCTTGACACTCGGGCTCACGCTGCCATTTCTTCTCTCCTGCCTCAAAGGATCATTAATACACATATCATGACCATTTTATCATAATGATTCGTATGTGGTCGAGAGTTAACAATAAATAAAGCTCTAAGGAAACCTACTTGATTGCACACTTACTGAGGTGACATACTGTAACGTTTCATGTGTGGAGCATTTCCCTGTGCGATAAGCAGGGTTTGATCTGAACAGCTGATAGTTGGTAGTCAAGTTTCTGCCATCTTGTGTCCGCCTAGTGGACGAAATTGGTAATAACTGTCTTTTAACGGCTGCGTAACAGAAGCACATGAAATTTATCCACAACTCAAGGTTGACAGTTGTGCACTTTTAATTGCTTTCCAAACCTTTGCTGGCCTTATGTGATATCTACCTACGCTATAACGTGGGATGCACGTTATTTTTATAATCGTTTACTTTTTGTGACTTTGAACTCAAGAATCGGTCTGTCGGTAAACCATAATTCGTGAAATACTTTGTTAAATAACATTGTCACGGCTCATATGAGCGTGCAACAGAATTGTCTGAATCCAGCTGTTGTTTGTAGGTGTTAATCTAACGGATTTTAGATCTCAAAAGTATGACCAGTTAAAGCGTTGAGTCAACAGATGTTCACGGTATATCCCGTGTTTAATACATATCACAAGTGAGTGGGTTGGCGTAGCAAATGGGTACCAAAATGTCTTTTGTCTATTGCTTGTTCCTTGGTCTATAC
This sequence comes from Carapus acus, assembly GCA_900312935.1. Classification (NCBI taxonomy): domain Eukaryota; kingdom Metazoa; phylum Chordata; class Actinopteri; order Ophidiiformes; family Carapidae; genus Carapus; species Carapus acus. Next base: position 23,480 of record OMPJ01010523.1, read on the forward strand.
GTGGTAATTTTCCACTAGACGCCCCCTCACAACACAGCCCTCGGCCGATGCTAACATTACGTAGGCTAAGGACTGGCACGTAATACTTCAAATAAGAATCAGTACCATTCTTCGAATCGTAAATATGAGTAATAATAACACTGTTGTGCGAGACACAGTGACATTTTGACATTCTGAAGTCAGATAATGGATGATGTGAGATCTTCTCCAACACCTTTATCTTAGCATTTGAAGCTATTTTAGCTAGTTAGCGGCTGTGTAAAGCAAGCGTTTGTGTTAGGAAAACGTCATCGCAGGAAGTTGTCCGTTGACAATAAAAGTCTTTAGGGTGGAAATGTGAGACATGGCATGCGAGGGCAGTGTACAAACAACCTGCAACCCACACGTCACTACAAATCAATCAATCAATCAATCAATCAATCAATCAATCAATCAATCAATCAATCAATAAAACGCATAATGTGACGCCGTTTTTGATACTGTCACGTCACTGCATTATATGCTACACAACCGCATTCATACTATCACATTGCTACATACAAGACCACGACGGGGAATTAGGAAACGTCCGTCGCATGTTCCAGTGTGTGGGTTTTTTTAACAGTCCTGGCATGAATTTGCAACTTTCAAAGAAAGATGCCTCCTGTGAATATGCATAATCATAGTAATGTGTATTTGGTTGTGGTTACAAGCAGTGAAACCTGCGAACTCACTCTTGGATCACGAAAATTTACTGAACTTTGATTCCACCGGGAAAACATACAAATTGATCAGACACGAACAACTGCAGAGACTGAAATTTTTAATTTCTCTTAACCTTGATTCCAGCAATGGCATATAAGTCGTAGTTGGTAAACCCTTTGTCTTTAATGTCTTAAGTTGTATTCGGGAATGTTATCATTGTCTGAGGATAATTTTCATTTCTGTCAGAATAAATTCTTATAATTAAAATCTCCACAGCCACATTTCACCACTAGCACTCATCAGAATGTGCGTCTTTATTTGTTGCATACTGTGCAAATGCTTTATTTGGAAGTGTGGCGGAGTATGAGTAACGGAATCTCCCAGCGTCAGCATGGCTGACTTGACTGCTCTGAGCGGCTAGCTGGTGTCTCCTGTCCAGCTCCAGTCGTGAGCCAGCCATAGCAGACAGCAGTCCGCCCGTCGTGTCTCTACCCGAGGCCGGATGGTAAAATCCAACCTCCAGCGGATCCTAAACAGTCACTGCTTTGCCCGCGAAAAAGAAGGAAAACAACAGTATCTCATTGCCATGGATGACATGAGTAGTAGCATCTGTGACATGATTGGCAAGTAAGTAACCGTAAACCGAAGCCACAGTCGAGCTAATGCTAATCTGCGCTCGGGGGAAGATGGGGGAGGGGAGGCTCACGATAGCCAGTGGCTACGGAAGAGAACGACTGGGCTCCATTACCAGTTAGCCGTCAAAACTACTCGCTACCGACGCTTATTCGTTGTAATACACGAGTGTGCGGCGCCATCGGGTCTGGGCGATTATGCTGAAAATATGTTATGTTCGACAAGTAGCCCCTTAGGTAGCGGGCCGGGGTTAGCTGCCATTATCGGGCGTTAAGCCACGGCAGTTAGCTTGGGAGCTAACTGGGTACTTGTCAAACACAGGTGTAAGCAATTATCCACACGATCACATCGCTGCGTTTAGCTTTGGGAGTACAGCGGACGTACGTGTCAAGACTAACTTTATCATATTATAATGAAGATATTGTCAAGGCAAGTATAGGGACATCCCCGTGCCACGACGCGAGAAGGTGTAGGGAGGACTGCAGTCAAGAAAGTGAAAGACATGCTATAAAGCGAGTGCTTATGTGAAATATGTTTTCTCACGATTTCCAAACTAGTGTTACTACGACCACATGTATCCGACAGTCAGGCAGACCACGACGCTTTATGACTTCTTCCATTGTAAAGCTAACGGCATATATAAGCACTCGATCAGCGATTTGTCATGGTCGTTATCAACACAGAGGCCTGGATCCCGGACATTTAAATGAAATAACGTTCATCTGCCCAGCTTCCATTGAGAAAAAAAAATTACAAATAGATAGGTGGATCATGTTCTATCTGCAGGTACCGTTGGCTAAGCCTGCTGTTCAAAACCTCAAAGCAGTCCAAATGTCTCAAACGTCAGAATATAATCCAAATGGCTCGTATGTAACCCTCTTCTATTGTATCATATTGAAAGTGTCCCATTGTGAGCAGCTATGGAGGAGATCATGTAAGATATAATGGGTTGTACTCATCTCCGGAATTTAATTTTTTCATTAACCTGATTTATTCATCACCGGATTAGATAGATAGATGGATAGATGCCCTCATGGCAAGCTTGTCCCTGGCATTAATTAACCACCCATGTTGCAAGGAAATAATTTGACTGCAAGTTGCAGAAAGTCCCTTGCTGGCAGATATTATATTCTACATTCACCTTCAAACTCTTGCAATAATGATATTACCTGGAAGTTGATAAGATTTCCAGTTGTGTTTAGGTGTGTCTTTGCTAATCTTCTCCGCACACACTACTGTAAAAGCTCTATTGACACCTGTTTCAACACAGTGCTAATGTTTCTTTAACATTACATAACCGTATGAGACATGCTGGTGTAACATGGGCTGTGGCTTGAGTGCTATGCTTAGCTAATGCAGTAAACACTTAATTTTTTTCAATATTTTGCTTGATATTAGATATTTTAAGAATATACTTTACATTTTCATCTTGACTGAAAAATCCTATGTCACTAGTCAAACGTGATGATTTTTTTTCATTAAGAAGACCATCAGTATAGGTATTAGCTCAGTCGTTTCAACATGAGCTGTAATAGTAAGTTTTGTCTTTTATGCATTTTGCTTTTTGTCCACTCTGAGGACACTGAATATTAGTTCCTGATGAACCATCATGGCAAAATGGATGTTAGCAGCCGCGGCTGTAGAAGTCGGTTGTATTGCTGCAAACCGACACTCCAATAATACACACCATGGGACTGTTGCGGTTGCTGTCTTTGTGCTGGCAGGCCAGCAGAATTTTTAAGATGCAGACTGTTCTGTCCATCCTGCCCTGTTAGATGGAGTTTTTGGTTCCTGAGATTATTGATCTGTAACAGGAAGAGGCAAGACAGAGACTTGCATGGACAAATGTTCCGACATATTTACCCACATACGTACCAACCACATCGATTAGAGAGTTACTCTTCCCTCTCCTGACTCTTTCAAAGAACGTGCAGAATGCAAAGAAAAACCAATGAGTTTCTAGTCTTTGTTTATCGATAATGTGTCTGTTTCTCCACAGCCTGTCCCTGCACTGTAGTAGTACCCGTGGCCCGGGGCCTCTGTGGTGCTCCTGATGCCCCTCTCCCACCCCTGAAGATCCCAGGTGGGCGAGGGAATGGCACAAGGGATCACACTCCTTCAGCTCGGCCGCTATATTCAGTAAGTGTTGACATTCAAGTGGTGGACAGAGGCGTCTTTTGAGCATCCCCGGACATATCCAAAGGAAACAGTTGGGAATGTGGAACAGTATGCATTGTGTCGCATTCATTTCCTACATGATAGATCACTGCTGCACAATTCACTCTTACTAATTCTTACACTTCAGCAGCATTTAGGCAGCTGTAATCAGGACAAATGTTAGGTTTGCAAGTGTGTGACAGCCCTGCAGTTGACAGGTTAATCATTGTTTCACAACAGGGAGAAATACACTTAGGTCGTTGTTTTGACTGCACCTTTGTACCCAACTGATCCATTACTCGCGTTTATTTCTCGAGGACCGAAAGTTGACAGTGACGGAGGAGCCAGCAGGGAATGGTCGTCCTGGGATACTCCACTTCCAAAGCTGCCCCACCATTACCAAAACAGTACAGTGGGATGCTGTCCTGAGCAGCAGTGCACTCTACGTGGAGATTCCCCAAGACCCCCTTCCAGAGGGAAGCAAGGAGAGGTGAGAGCCAACAGAACGTCTTGAAGTACAGCTGTTGCTGCTGCTGCTGCTGCTGCACACTCACATGAAGCACACTTGAGCTTCATTTCATGAGATACACTCCCATGAGCCAAAGCACTAATATCCAGATGCTGATCATTCATTAAACTGACTGAATGTCTTGTTGAGTGGCTGTCCAAATGATACCGGCTTATTCTACAAACACCATAAGTGGCTAAATGGGCCTTTGAGAGTCTGAATACTTGGATTGTAAATAAACAGAGTGGGATTGGACGCTGGCAGCTACAGACCCTTATGTTAGATCATTACCAAGCTTCATTGGCTGTGGAGAGAAAAATGTGAGGCAGCAAAACACCGTTGTATGATTGAAATGTTAACATTTATGTTGTCTTGTGTGAAAACTGTAAGCTCTTTCAGAAATTCTCTCCTCTGTGCCCATAGCTTTGCCGCTCTCCTTGAGTTTGCTGAAGAACATCTGAAAGTCATAAGTGTTTTTGTCTGCTTTTACAAGAACAGAGATGACCGTGGTAAGTGCTTTTTCAGTTCCTGCCTGTTCTGTACACTATGTGATCACACACATCAATAGATGGAAAGAAAAAACTTGAATACCAAAGTTGATGCTTAGTGTGACTAACACTGTCTCAATAACCATTTCAGCAAAACTTGTGCGTACATTCAGTTTCTTGGGCTTTGAGATTGTGAAACCAGGCCACGCCCTCGTCCCACCTCGACCGGACGTACTCTTCATGGCCTACAACTTCGACAGGGACTCCTCGGACGAGGAGTAAGAATATTGACATCCCACCTCGATCTCTCTGCCCCCTGTCTCAACGTGCTTGCCCCTCCCGGCCCAGCTCGCCAGAGCTGTTTCTTTTGAGCCCTGGCCATCTAGTGTGTAATCATCCACCCTTTTGCTCTTTATTTTTCTGAATTTCACGTCCTTGTTTCAATCTTGCTATATTTGCCTGAGGTCTATTGCCATTTTATCACCTAGAAAGACAAGAGCTGTCACCTGATTGAGCATGGGTTCTTTAAAGCTGTCTGATTATATCATTTGTGGTTGAACAGTACAGTTCCAGTAAGTGGTGGTGGTGGAGTTGGGGGGACAGAAAAAAGGAAAATGTTTTCAATGAAAAGTCAGGAGCCATGAGATTCTCTCTGGGGAACTCCGGCTGTCCTCATTTGATTCAGTGACATTACATTTGCCCCATTCTTTCTTGCCACCTGATACATATTTCAGTTTACCAACTCCAGGGACCAGTTTCAATTCTGCAGCACTAACGTCCGCTAAAAGTATTAGGGTTACGAACATGACTTGCTTTTGGGCGGTAGCCCCTTCTTTTGGTACTCGTGTTCTAAATCACCTTTTGGGGAAATAGGTGACGCGAGAAAATGAATGCTGTTGCACATGACCGATGTAGGTGCTTAAGATTAAAGTTACTAAGTCAAGTGTGTTTGTACAAAGTGAAAGGAAGGTTGATCCAAAGTTCTTTTGCTTCATATAAACCTGGCATTATTTTATCTGGGGTTTTGTTTTGGAGGTTAGAGTACTGCTCTGGTGTTATGGCAGGATTAGTTTTGGCCAGCATTCCTTTAACATTTGTTCATGGTAGTATTGAGTTTGTTGTTCTCCTGCATAGTGGTACCTATTGTGCTTCTGTGATAATTAAATCAGATTCTGTCTAACCTGCTGCTTTGAAAGATTCTTTGTTTTCGTCCACAAACAGTACACACAATTGACCAATATGTCAAATGCATCGTTGTTTATTCACGCCAAAAGAGGTGTATGTGATGATGCAGGCTGTCAAAGACCAGGTGTCTCCAGAACGCTTGTCGACCACTAGGGGACGCCACTGCACACTTTAATTGCCTTTGAATACATGCTCATCGAGGTAAAGGAAGAAGGATTTGTTCACCTATGAAATACAGATACAACCCACAGAGGTCAGAGACATTTGGCTTTTGTGGGAAACATCAGGATGAGCCCAAAATGCCCTATTACCTTTACAGATGAACATAATATGATCTCAACATTTTAACGCACATGTCCCAACTTTTATGTTTTTGCACAGATGAGCGTTCTTGAGCAAGGAGTGTAATGGTAAAATTCATGGCATGTATTCGATCCATGAACATACCAATGTACCTCCTGGTTCAATCGGAGTTGATTGGTTTACATTTTCACATTATCGGACAAAGATGCTGCCTAAAAATTGATTAACAGCACCTCGCCATTGCAAGGCCTTGAACAGGAATCGTCTTAGGCAACATTGGCCACTGAGCTTAGAGTGTCATCAGAAATTGAAAGAGTACATAAGTGGACCTCCTTCGGCCACACTGATTGCTGCTTCCTTGTAAACAGATTGCCACTCGACTCAGCTGATCCTGTAGAAACCTATGAGATCAGCTGAGTTGATGTGTTCAGGTTCATAACTACTGTCTTGTCAGAGCTTCAGTGATATTCAGCATTATTCATGTTTTCTCTCATCTCATTGACGTTTAAAAAGAAACCTGCTTTGAATCGGGTGACCCTGACAAAAAATTTGCTCATGGGTTTTCAGCTCCAAAGGTTCAAACATAATATGAAAACGCATCTCATTTTATTTGCATCAGCGAAAATCATTCCAAAAAGTCCAGTCTCAATTCTCATGATGACCATTGAAGGCGAGCAGCTCGCTTATTCCTACCATTGAATTGTTTTTAAGATCACATCGCACATCTGTTTAACATTTGATGACTGCAATCTGGCTAGTGATGAGTTTGTCAAACACAAAGCTCAAAGTCAATTGACCAAAAAAACAACAAGGCGATGCTGTTATTTTGGAATCAAAATATTTAATAGGTACATATCAAGTATTATTATGACATGTATAAAATTCCAGAACACAATATGAAGCAATGAAACTCTTCAGGCTGGAATATGCTGCAAAGGTTTGAATTCGCCACATTAAAAGGACTACATATTTTTATGGGCTCTGTAAAAAGTGAAAGAAATTAGCTGGCATACAGGAGTTAGAGAGAAATACTAAAATATGAAACCCTTCACGGAACAACAACCAACTGAGGGGAATGAGAAACAATTAGCACATCGTCAGCCATGTAAATAAGTGGCCCATTAGTTAAAAAGAGGACAAGCACAAAGAGGGATTGCAGCAACTGACTGAGCGGCGACTGAGGTAATGGATGATCAGAGCGAAATAACCACAGCCGTCTCTGAATATTTGAAGAAAATCCAATCGCGCTCATAATTTACTGATCTTCTTCATGCCTCCACCTCTCCTTAGACGCAGATGAGTAATCCTCTTACTGATGCGCATCAAGCCTTGACCCCAGCAAATTTTAGGATGGCTGGAGAACCATCTTTATGACAAAAAAAGTTCTTTTCAGTCTCAGTGGAGTCACTGGGCGTGTTCCTCCGAAGTGCTTTGGATGCAGACCTACGGCCTTATCTGCCTGTGCTCATACAATCTTGGCTTCGGACAGATCAGGGTGGAATTACCGAAGAAGGCCACGTCTGTCCTCTACGTGTCATTTACCGGGCCGAACCCACTCTCGATTCCAAATTTTCCAAAAGGTTAGTTCTGGTTTCCATTATCAGCTAATGGGTAAAAAAAAACAGCCGTCCCTGCATACGCTGTTTGTCTTCAGTGACAGAGCCTGGGACTGATGAAAGGAACGAGAGAAACATTAAATGTGCACAACATCTACTTTGGCAGATATTCTAAGTATAAAATAAAAGATTTTTTAATACTTGGGAATTCATGTTACACCATGAGTAAACGACTTTCCTCAAGAACATTATGTTACGCAAATAAATGATGTGAAACCTGACCTAATTAAACATAAATATCTCTACTGTTAAAAATTAATGTCTTCAGATCTAACATTCTGTTTTCAAGTGCTATCACATTTGCAAATGACATTGCTTTTTAAATGAGACTTCTCATTGATTAGGGGTGATACCGATGTGAGAATGACATTCTCTACACTTCTCTTAGACCCAGATCTTAGGGAGGGGAGTGCTTAGGTTTGCTCCCAAAATGGAGCCCCATTGGAGTTATTTGTATTTCTTAAAAACCTTCTACAATTTGGAATGTAGGTCAGCGTTATCTTATTTCTCACCCCTACTTGTGAGAGGTTTTACAGTTCAACGCCTCCTGCTAATCAGTCTTAACTCTTGCACGTGTGGTTTGAACAGTTTGCGGTTTTAAACTACTTCAAGTTTTGTGAATGAGAAATACAAAACAAAACACAGTTCTCAATCTGAGAACAGAACATGACACTGCTAACGCTGACATCTTTCTATGCATTAGGAGTTGGAATTTTGGCTTCTTAATGAAGAAAAACTTCACTTTCAATACTCTGATGTGGAGGAGAGAGTGAGGATGAGAAGTCTGAGAATTCTAGATTTTGCTGAGCGATTTTTGTGCTTCCTCTTTTGGTCCATTGATAAGAATTTGGGAAATTAATCTTGGACTGCTATTTGGGCTAAAATCTGGGGTGCATTTTTGCACTAACGTGAAATTTCCTTCTAGCTTAGAGGCAAACTAAATTCAGTCAGACATAACCTGTCAGACATAACCTGTGTTGATTTTTGAGAATTCATATAATCCTTCACGTTTCTTTTCCTGCTATAAGAAAAAATGCAACGTGTTGTCATTTCATTCAGCTTTTTAAGAGCAGAATATTGAACGATAAATCTGCCGTAGCTTTTCTATTATTTCTCAATCAGCTTTCATAGTGTATTGTACAATGAAAGCTGAACCTGGAGGGCGGGAGTTTCTGACATCTCTCCGAATTGATGGCCCCCTTTTCTCTTGTAAGCTGTGGGGGTCTGTCAAGACAATTACTGTTATTGTAAGTTCAAGTGATTTCTCCTCTATTCGACTCTTTTTCCTTTGATTCGTTGATAAACTGATGACATTTGCTGACATCCTTGTTCTTGTTCCGTGGTTGCGTGTGTGTGTGTGTGTGTTATTATTACTTGTTTTCATTCCCCATAAGCCTCACTTAGGCCTTGCCGCTGTGTGTTTACACTGTGTGCTGCAGGGAATTTCAAGTCTAGCCAATGTTAGTGTTCTTTAACCACGATATCCTGTGACTTTACATGACAAAGTTCCGGTGAAGGGGGAGTAAACAAAAAGGAATTAAAATGATAGAAAAATGTTGTACATTGATATATATAAGTAAGCGTTCCAGGAAAATAAAACGTGACTGGTTTTAACATTTTTCTTCAATCGAGTGCAATAAAAAAATAAAGAACACAGCACTGAAGCCAAGCGTCCACAAGACGTCTAAAAATTGTTAGTACTGTACTTTACAGAGGGCAGGCAGGAGAGGAGAGGAGAGAAAAAATGGGGAGGGCTTCGAGCACAGAGGGAGAGAGGGGAAGGCGATCAGCTTGCCAGTCAACGCGTGAGGGAAACAATGTGTGGATTTAACGCACATCACAGTTAAAGATCAGAGTAGCATTTTATACTCGCAAGTCATAGTAAAGAAAAGAAAGGAATAGAAAATCCTGAATTCTTGAAAACAAATGAGGAGAATCACTACAAACGAACAAACA
>OMPJ01010524.1:0-25655 GCA_900312935.1 Carapus acus
TCTGTCTGCATTTGCGTAAAAACTCAGAGGCCCAGAGGAAGCAACTGTTTCCTGAGCGCTAAATATAGCGGGAGGTGAACTTTTGAATGGGGGCCGAGGTGGGCCGCACCTCCTGGAGCTTCTCCGAGGCAGCAGAGACCACGCGGACCCACAGGGGGATGTTGATGCCTTCGGAGTGATTGTCCAGCACCAGAGGAAGCTGAAAGAGAGCAGAGATGGAGAAAGTTGTGCGTTTGTCGTCCATATCATAAACCTTTTTTTCCCCACCATATTTTCCAAACTATTCACGATGCTTCTAATGCCTCCCTTCTCTTTCTCAGCGCTATTTGTGTGCCTGGAACAAAACGTGGCGAGTAGGTTTTTCTCTCTCTCTCTCTCTCTCCCTCTCACATTTTCTTTTCTCTTACTTTTTTAATTGTAATATTTCTGCCTTTTTTACATCATGGCCAAGGAACTACATATGAAAACTAGCCTACTTGCTGACTCTGGCTTTTATTTAACCATGTGTAATCGTGTGTTCTATGAAATTGCACTGTCACCTTTTAAATAAAATAAAATAAAAAAAAATTAAATAAAATAAAATAAAATAGAATAAAATAAAAATGAAGATAAGAATATTTGCTGTTATTATTATTGTTGTTGAAAAATAAAATTTGAAAATAAACAAACAAGTAAATCTCATCAGCAATGTTTGGTGAGGTTCATGGCTGGTGAGCTCCATTTCAATCAGATTTTCAAACATGAACAGAGTAACTTATCACCGTTTGATTGGAAACAGTAAATAACTTTACAATGCAAATCACTGGATAATACAACCACGTAAGTCATGTTACAGTTCATATATTTTTTTCTCCATGATGACAGGTGAGGCATGGCCCTGCCCCCTCACTGGTTCTCATCCAGAACATGGCAGCTGTTTTCGCTGAGGAGCGTCAGGCCTTCGCTTGACCTTCACAGTGAACTGAAGGTCCAGGAAGCAGCACGAGGCCGAGATACAGAGCAGCCACCAGAAACATCCTTCCTCCCGGACATTCCCCCCTATTCGTGTGTGTGAGGGCGTGCCAGGTTTGGAAGAGTTAATGGCCGCAGCTGTGCTGCATTGCTGCAGTGTAAGAGCTTCTGATCAATATGTTTAAGATGAAAACGTCACACAAGCATTGGTCTGGGCCAAAACCTGGGGTTGGCAGGGCAGCAGAGATCTTTCTGTTGACATCAGAGGAATGTTTGGTGGCGTCGGGCTGTGCAGACGTGACGACGCATACCCGAAGCGGCGCCAAGGAAGTTTGATTTACCGGGACGAGGCGAGCGGCAACGACGAGTCGGCTCACGTTGTGATTGGCGGCGGCTGCCTGCCGGTTTCTCTGCTGAGCTAATTACTGAGAGAGGCCCCCTGCTGGGGTCTCCCGCTCATGTGTGGAGAGGGTGGAACTGGTTCATTTAGTCATTATTAGACACAACAAACCCTGCTCCACATCAGATTAAAGGTCTTAGCCATGCTTTGGAATTGATTGTTGCTTTTGTTTACCTGTTATCAGTACATAAGCCTGAGATGCACACGTGGAGTAAAAAATGACCCCAGGGGTTGTTATTCTTCATAATCTTTTTGGACAATTGTAATATATTCATATTTCAGGTATTCCTCATTCAACATGTCTGTAACAGGGCAATATTTTTCTTTATTTATGTCCAGTTAATCTTGAGAGATTTCTCAATAATTTGAGAATTTTAATGGGAGTCAAAAAGGACCCCACTCGTGGAAGAGGGTAGGTATTGCTGCACTTGGGTTTACTTATTGATTTTGACCATGTGGCCCAAATACCGTATTTTCTGGACTATAAGTCGCGCCTAAGTATAAGTCGAACAAACTTAAATATGCATAAAAATGAAGAAGAAACACGTATAACTCGCACTGGACTATGGGTGTAATGCTTGGGGGAAATCTATCTTACAAAATCCAGGACCACGAATAGACACTAACATTTTAATATGTTCACATATACGTCGAATTTGAGTCACATCCCTGACCAAACTATGAAAAAAAAGGGCGACTCCTACTCCGGAAAATACGGTACTGATTTTTCATAGACCCAATTTATTTCATCAAACCACATAAAATGCAGCCGCAAATGGATCGATTGTAAAACCGTCTTCTCCACGTCGGACCGCAATGAACATTGCAGGCGGGTTGTTTTGTTTGGAAGTGATGAGCAGATTTGAATTACTGCTTGTCATCATGCAGACGTTTTATTGTCGTCCCGTCCTCGTGACTCAGCCGCCAGAGGCACGCTCTGTTTCTCTGCTCCTTCACTCTGTCAACGCCGGAACCTGTGCTCACTCGCAAAGGTTTGAGAAACACGTGACAACAGGAGCGTTTGCCGAACCTCGTCTCATCTTGGCATTCATGGTTCGTTTGGGCAAAAATCTCAATCGAAAAACCTCAGTTGAAAAACCTCAAATCTCATTTGTTTCTGGAGTTCTGTTTTTTTTTTTGAACACTTTTGAACCAATAAATACCCGCTGCACTCCCACACACAAGGAAGTCATGTTGTTATCATGTCCCGATGAGGAATTCATCTCTCGATTGCTTCACATGGAATAAACCTATTTTTAAAATGGTCACACTGTGTACCTGTCTGAGGTGTGGCTGTACTAACGTGCCTAACAATCAGTTATCCACAGCCAAAATCCCACAATGCCATGGGCCACCTCAGTCTCGCTGGCACCAATCAGTCACTTGTGCGTGTGATAAAGACATCAAATTACACCTATCTGGTTTCAGCCGCGTGTGTTTTGGTGACGACAGTGACAGCGCATGTGTGAGGCGTCTACGTGTTGTGCACACACACACACACGCACGCACACACACTGACCAGCCGGAAGAGCTTGAAAAAGTCGACGTTGGCGTAGAATTTGTTCTCGATGATCTGCAGCCGCTGGGCGGTCAGGGCACACATGGCGTTGCGGACGTTGAAGGAGCCGTGGCGGCTCGGGAAGATGAGGAATCGCTCCAGCTGGGTGGTCGCACAGGCGATGTCCTTCAGGTGCAAATCTGGGACGCCAAAGGCAAACTGGGAACAAAATAGACACAGTGTTGGGCGATTAACCATGGCTAATCAGAAGATGGACAGATTTCTATCATAAAGATCTAAATCAGGTGCATTATGACCGGTGGACGACCCTGTTTCTTGCTCACTGGTTCAGATGACATTGAGCACAGAAAACAAAACGTATTGCTGTCTCGTCTCTCACGTGCCGCTAACAGTGTGCAATCATCTCTCTCTTTCTCTCTTTCTCTCCCTCTCTACTTTTGTCTCTCAGCCAAAATTACTGATCTCACTGAATCAGTTGTACATCATGTCAGACATCGAGACAAAGAAACTGCCAGAGGCGAAGGAAACGTGTTCCTACTCGTCAACCACCTACTGCTGCAACATCTCATGCACCCAGCTGGTATCGACAGCCTCACTGATGCTAATCTGGGGTTATTTATACTTATCTTTTTTATTAGTATTTCATTTTATTGTTTGTTTGTTTATTCATTTTAAGATTTTTATTTTTATTATACTTAATGATACTAATTATTACTATAAATACTATTATTTCTCGACCCAGCAGTGCATTGCCTATTAAATGGGGTCATAAACATTAACTAATCTAGGGTTATTTATTATTGTTATTTTATATTATTATCGTTATTATTACCATCATTATCAAAATCATCATTATTATTATTAATATCATCATTAATACATTTGATTTAATCTTATTTCATCATTTAGTTTAATTTTACTATATTTTATTTTTACCGTTATCATTTTTTATTATTTCTTGACCAGCAGTGCATTGCCTATTATTTGGAGTCCTAAAAGTTTGAATAACAAGAGTAAACCAACACCGTATCTGCCCCCCACCCGGCTTCCCTTTGCCAAACCCCTCAAGTACCACGGCAACATTTTCTCAGGGAACTCAGGGACTTTCCATTGTTTGGGAACATGGAGGAGAAAACAGTTTGATAAAGGTGCTGACCAAGTCCAAATGGATAAAGTTGGGTTTGTTGACGGTATGAACACAGAGGAATAGTGCCGCCATGTTGGGTTCCTAGCAGATAAACTATGATGATACCATCCCCAGGGTACTGAGGTGGTTCGTTTATCCTTTGCAACTGTGTGTGTGTGTGTCTGTGTGTGTGTGTGTGTTTATGTGTGCACCTGCTCAGGCCTTATTTGGGCATTGACAAGTTCATCCACCACAGAGCTGCTGAGGGGGACGTCCCTCAAGAGGAACGAAGTCAGGGTCTCGTCATCTTTTAAGATGGTCTCCACCTTTATCCCCCGGCCTGATGGAGGTAAAGAGAGAGCGAGAGAAGAAAAGAAAGAGAGGCGTGATTTCCCCTCCAGGCGACCTGCTCAGCAACCGGAAACCTTTTAAAACGTCGGAGTGACTGACAGCTGCAATCACAGTATCGCACACAACCGCTGGTTTCAGCCACACGAGGCGAACGATGGAACGTCTATTGTTTACGGTCCGGGTTCCAACATCAGGAGACACGCCCTCCTCTGGGCGGGGCCTCCACCCCCAGCAGCCTGCCTGTGCATGAAGCAGGATCAGCTTCGCCCCACACGTGAGCGCAGGTGCAGCTCTGGTTTTGGCTGAACCTGCTGAACCTCGGCTGCCTGGCCCGTGCTGAGGCTGCCTCACTGTCCTCAGAAGCAACAAAAGCTATCAGGCAGCCATGGGAGGCAGTAGGGAGAAGGGCAGGGGGCCTTAGCTAAGGCTCACCTTAGCTACGGTTCCCTTGGCTGAACCCAACCATAGCTAAGGCCCCCTTAGCTTAACCTCAGCCTGCGGTACTTGAAGAGAACATTTGATTAACTTACAGTACATTGCTAGCAGTTTTTTTGTGGATTCATAGTTAGATTTTGTACAATTAGCACAGATTATTATCGAAATTCTTGGAAATGTACCAAAGAAATAAGTCAACTTAAACAAAGTATTTTCCTCTTGGGCTTGAATTACACTGGAATTCCCCATCAAATAACGAAGCTACGTAAGATAAGGGGAATTATTCTCCATTTGGTCCGTTGCTGGCAGGCTGAAGCCTTCCTCAGAGGGCGTGCTAGTTCCTTTAGTAATCAGCTTAGGTTACGGGCCTTTCGTAACCTCTCGTGATATAATCCTGTCACCACACAGACAAACATGGACGCCGGTGGCAGACATGGCAGGATTTGCGTTGATATGCGTTTCAGTCACTCAGTTAATGACCTGAGATCAGCTCGGGGTTGGTCCGCAGGGTCTCCATGAACTTATTCATCGCCACCAGCTGCTTCCAGAGGCGGCCGAGCTGGAGAAACTCTGGGTCGCTGAGGAGATGCTCCTGGACGTCCGAGTAGAGCCGAGCCAGTCTGAGGAGCAAAACAAGAGACAGCGTGGAAACGAATGTGTCTCTGTGCACGTACGGATCTCAGAGCACACGAACGGACAGGTTTGGGATCGAGATGTTGCAACACAAGTAGAGACTCGGAAACTACCGCAGCCAAACGTCCGCGATTGCTGCATCTGATTTCGCAACCCTCCGTCCTTTCATCCACGATCTAACGTCTCGCGCCGAGTCAGCACTTTTCGGGCCCACCAAACACACTCTCCTCTACAGACACGGGGGGGACGTGGGGACGCTTACATGGAGTTGTTGTAGTTGGACACCAGGCCAGGCGATTCGCCCTGGGTGGGGTACTGAAAACAGGGATTATTGGCGTTGCAAAAGATTCCTTGGATCCACGGCAGGACTCCTGCAGATGGCATGGCCTTGTTGGGGAAGTGGCCTGAGTCACAAGAAATACCAGGAATGTTTGTGTAACGGCAGCCATTGTTTACTTGCACCTCTAGACATGCGACGCTCAGGTTCCGCCCGGACGGAACCCGGTTGCGTAAGTTTGTTCCTCACATTCATGTTGGCGGTACAGAGGATTGACTCTGCGAAGCCACACCAGCCCCATGAACAGCATGACGGGCCACAGGATCTCCATGAAGAGACGCACCTGGATGGGAAGTCCAGAGAGAACAAGACATGTCTAGACCCGTCCTATGGATACAGATTTTTTTGATATAAGACAACTTCACAGATGACATAATGGACGTCAACGTGCTGTAATCAGAATGGGGTTGCTATGTTTGTAATTTTCTGTATTGACCTGATGACGTGGAGGCACGGAAATATTTTTTCTTTAAATCAGCAGAGTCTAATCTGCCTTTTGCAGATATGTCTCCAATATGCCTTTGTCAGTCCACCAGAGACATCCACTGTGGGACATTTGGTCAATGTATTGTAAATATTGTGCGGTGGTGTTTGAGATTGTAATGCGTGCATTTAATGATTCAATAATATCACAAAGACTCCATATTGGGGACAAATAGTCCAGTATCATCTACATCCAGCCCAGTCTGAATGCATGTTGGACGTCCACATTGCTCATCCCGATAAAGACATCGTGCTCGATGGGTAGATGAGAAGATTTTACCCTTTGCCTCTTGCGGACGATCCAGTTCTTCCACAGCAGCAGTCGAAGTTGAGCGGCCGCTCCCATGGTGCCTCCCGTTCACCCCCGCGGGGGCCGACGCAGCGCTGACCTGCACCCAATCAGGCCATAATGAGGCCGCCCGAGCAGCCGGCTGGTTGGACCGCGTGCGCGACGTGGGGCCGCACCTACGCTGTGGCTTATTTTCCACAATTTAGGTTTTACTGTCGCACCGCCGGTCGCGGCGGGCGAACTTCTGAAGGAGCAGCGACGACTTCTAAATTGCTCACAGCTGGTGGCAAATGTGAGCCAGGCAGGTGTGGTGAGGGGGTAAACGCACAACACCTAAAGACTCAGTGCAGGCGTAGACGCTGCTGCAATGGGCAGTAAAAATGGACCTCAATGGTCTGTGACAGCTCAAAATGAGGCTGTCAATCAAAATAATTTATGTGTTAGAGGTTGAGCTGTTGGAAATGAACAACTGATGCATGAACAGCACAGTGGGCAGAGATTTGAAACAGAATATTACAACTTCTGGCAAATAAGTAACTAAATATATGATGTACAATGGTACAACAGCAATAGTATCATCTATAATAACATCATGGCCGGATTCTTTTTCCATTTCTCACTTTAACACTATTTGACACGGTCAGCACTTCTGAGGTCTTTTCCTACGTCAATGAAATCAACCTTAGCATCCAAACGCCCGTCATCCAAACGTCTGTAAACCACATTATCTATTGGTTGCGTAT
This sequence comes from Carapus acus, assembly GCA_900312935.1. Lineage (NCBI taxonomy): Eukaryota > Metazoa > Chordata > Actinopteri > Ophidiiformes > Carapidae > Carapus > Carapus acus. The sequence continues at coordinate 7,268 of OMPJ01010524.1, forward strand.
CTAATTTAGAAAATCAGCGGCGACTTACCTTCACGGAATAGCAGCACGGCCGGCTGTGACCCACTGAACACAGCATAACACAGAGTACAGGGCCGAGTGATCCACGGGGCTGCAAACGCAGCTCCTTCCCAGACCTTGCGAATACTTAAGCAGATTGATTTAATCTTCTTTCTGCACGTTGGGAGACTGCAAACACCTCTCGCCTATTTGTACAAACCTCCACGACCTCAGCGACTGGCTTACGTTACGTAATGGTGACACTATTGACGTGGAAATGCGTGAGAAATACAGTTTGGTGACTGTGCGTAAACAGTGCGGGAGCTTATCGTGTTTGATGAGATGTGGTGGGGGGGAAAAAAAAGGCCATTGTGGTTTGTAGCTGTCAAATACATTTTAATAAGTTACAAAAGGGTGTTTGTTTTTATGTACCTGGGTTGCTTGTTTCTTTTTTCTTTTTTTACACTGAACTTTTCAGTATTTGTCGACCTTGCAGATTACCACAATAAGAGAGAAACCTTGTAGATAAACGATTCCTTTCCTATTACTTACAGTTTACGTGAAAAATTTGGGTTAATAAACATGAAACCAATTCTGTCCGTGAAGACAAAAAACATATGCTTTGGCTAGGGAAGACATTTTAAGGTTATCGAATTGAAAACAGGAAGAAATTCCTTGATTGTATTTCTAAAAGCTTTCCTGATCGCTTGAATTGATCAGGCGATCGCTTTCCCGCGGACAACATCGACAGCTTGCTGATGTGAGAACCGTTCGCAACCGCTGCCTCGGAACATGATCAGACGTCAACACACAGAGCCGGTGCGGCATGTAACAAAAGTCATTATATTGCTTTATAAACACCTTATTATCACAACGATTATTTGCAATTGTAACAGGTACAGCTGGCAAGAACATTTCTGTGGAAAGAAGATAAACGTGAGGTGCACCAAACGTCTTTTTTCTCAGTGTTGTGGCTACATGACCTATGAAAACAAGTCCAATCGTAGTTTTTGGTATATAAACATACATAGACAAGAGAGCCTGTAAAAACTTTGTACAAATTACTCAAATAAAATGCAATTGCACAACTTAAAAAAAAAAAAAAAAAAAAAGAAGGAAAAAAAACAAAGTATCATAAATACTCTGACCAGAAGCAGTGGAATTTTGAGGAAAGTGAAAGGCGAGTGAGAGGCTGGCTGAAACAGAAGAAACGTGATGAAATGAAACCGCATTTTAAGTGCTTGCAGTCGGCCGTGTGGGGCCGATCACGTCTGTACATAAACCCACAATCGCAGTTTGTCTGGTCGTCGTCTTTTGTCCGCGCGCCGCGTCATTTGTTACTCTGTGGCTAATACAGTATGGCACATATTCACATTTGCTGTGGTGGCTCAGACGAAGTGAGCCTCGCGGTGCTCCACCTCCTGGAAGCGTCTGGGCCTCAGCCTGGGGTAGACGGGCTTGGCCTGGTTGGGGCCGAGCTCCTCGGGGCTGGAGCTGGGCGAGCGGGACGGGGCCGCCTGCTCCGCCTCGCCGTCCTCCTCCAGGGGCTCGTCCACCGACACCTCCAGCTCCATCCCGAGCATCTCGTCCTCCTCTTCCTCCTCCTCCTCGTCCTCCTCCTCCTCCTCCTCTTCTTCTTCCTCCTCCTCCTCCTCCTCCTCCTCCTCCTCTTCCTCAGCGCTGTTGCCCGAAGCGCAGCTCTGCAGCGCTTTGGTCTTGCTCCCTGACGGGGGCTTGTAGAAGGTTCCCGGGGGAGGTTGCAGAGTTCTGGGCGCCCTGAAGGCTGTGGCCACCGGGCTGAACTTTGTAATGTTCTCCTCCCTCCTCAACGTCCTGTTGGCCCGCACGGCGATGGTGTAAGGTCTGCCGAGGTGGACGGCAGCGTCCGTCCCCGCCGTCACCACAGAGAACGCGGAGGCCGAGTCGGGGACGGAGGCCGACAAGTTGGCGGACGCCACCTGAGCCTCCGTCTGCGAGGTGGCGACGATCCTGACGGTCCTGCTGGAGCTGTCGTGGTGCTTGTACTGCTTGTCCCAAGTCCTGCGTAAGGTCTGGGTGTCTATGAAGGTGCTGCGGTAATGCGAGCCGGCCCTGGAGCTGGTCTTCTCCACCTCGTCCACCTCCTCGATGGGCTGGTCGCACCTGCCCGGCCTGTCTCCGCCCTGCTCGGTGCTGTTGCGGGCGTTCTTCTCGTCCACTTGGCTCCGGCCGGCCACGCGCTGGGCCGGCAAGCTGACGGGCCGGGAGGACAGCTTGTTGCGCGGGTGCCGCAGCTGCACCCTCGCCACCGTCACGTGGCGGGAGCGGCACAGGTCGCTTCGCTGGCCCTCGGGGACGCTGGAGGACAGGACGCTGCTGAAGTTCTGCGCGTCCACTTCGTCGGCTTGATGGGGGAGGAGGAAGAAACAAAAGGTTACAACAAGCAAACAGCGACATTCCTCGGATTCTGCCCTGCGTCAGATTATTGTCTCAAATATGTTTGACTTGGAAGCAGCACTGACCAGCTTCAAAGTCGCTCCCGTCGATGCCTGGCATGGTCTCCTGGACTTCTGCTAGCAAGTGGGCCGACGGGATGATGGAGGAATGTCTCTTGTACGCCTTGGAGCTCTGCTGCGATGAAAACATGAAAAGGAAACCAAAGTCCGGAGAATTAGCTTTCAATTTGCTCTCATTTCACTCCAGACTCATTTGTAGCCCTTCACGGGTCCTGGGACGCTGATAGAAGCGTTTGATCTCGCCATGGACAACCGCCAGGAGGGACAAGGACCTCCATTCTCCGTCTGTCCTCACCTCTTTGATGTCTCCCAGCGACCTGGAATGGCGGCTCAGCTGCTCCTCTTTCTGGCGGGCGTCGTGATGGGTCTGGGCGTCCACCCCGCTGGGGGAGGTGCCGCTCAGGGGGCTGAGGGGCGTGTCGAAGACCATCTCGTAGTGCCTGATGAGGAGCTCCACGATGAGGGCCTGGTAGGGGTAGTCCACCAGGGACGACAGCGAGACCTCGGCGTCCGCCTGCCTCGGCTTGATCAGGGTCGGCCCGAAGATGATGCCCAGGTTGCTGGCCGTCATCTTGTTCTCCTCGGATCTCTCAGACACCCTGGAGTGAGGCGAGGTGGGTGAGGGGAGATCGTTGAGACTTATTCGATCACATTTTGTGATTTGACTGAGGAGTCAAGTTCACGTCCACCTACCTGTGCAGGTGCTCGATGAGGAACTGGAGGGTCTTGTAATGGGGGAGCGGCAGCTGGCGGAGCAGATCTTTGACCTTGAACAGGACGCGGTTGAGCTGCACGCCCACCTGGGCTGGGGTGATGGGGTTGGCGCTGAGCCGGGAGGCCTCCACCTCCTCCACGATGATGCTCTGGCTCTCCTTGGCCAGGCCGATGAAGTCGTTGTAGTAGCGGAACAGGATGAGGGGCTCGGGCAGCTGCCGTGAGAAGAGAGCGGACAAAGGAAACGCGTCAGGAGTGAACGGGAGCGACGGAAACCCAAACGTCTGGTGGTTGCCTACCTGGCGCAGGTACAGCTTGAGGACGTTGCCGATGTCGTGCGGGTAGAGTTCCGACAGCTCCACCAGGTCCTTGCCGTTCTCGAACGCTTGGCACAGCTTCTCCACGCGGGACTTGGCTCCGTTCACGCGGTAGATACCCTGCATGGTCAGAAAACAGTCAGTGGAAAGGCACAAAATGTGGACGCAGGCGGTGGTGGAAAGTCTGTGCACCTTGAGGTTGAGCGCTCGGTTCTCGATCTCCGACGTGCACTTGCGTATGATGAAGGGGACGCCGTCGGGGCTGTTCTTCGCCGCCTGTGTGAAGTCGATGCCAAAGAGGTGCAGCCTCCCCTGGAGCTTCTTGTGCCCACATTGGATGGCCAGCGTCTCCAGGCACTTCTTGTGGCAGGCCAACGAGCACTGGCACACAAAAATACATTTTAGTCAAGCTAACATTCAACATCCTCCATGAGACGAGCAGTTGCAGTGACACTTGATTATTACTCGCACGCTACAGTTCACGCTCCACCTGGTGACCTTCATCGTAAGCCGACTGAGTTGTCAGTGTTGTTATGGCAACCAGGCTTGCACCAGAGCGCAAACACACTGGGCCTGGCCGCGGTGAGGATGTGAGTCATGAGGTTACCTGCTGCTACACGCCTGTCAGCACATCTGCCTGTGTTATGCAACTCCCGCTCATCAAACAAAAGCTTTTCCACGGTGTTGTCACCGCGTTCCTCAGAGTATCCGATAAATATGGAACGAAACTGGACCTAAAATAAGCAGACGGCTGGGGGCGGGGGGGGTTCCAGAGCAGCTCCCCTGAAAGCATTCAAAAGGTCTTTGCTTTCCACCGCCTGTTCCCTCAGGAGGGCTTACGGCCAGTTTCAGCGTCTGACTTTATTCAAGTGAAAGACTTTATTGAAAAGACACTAGAGGTGGTCCGCCTCTTTTGTTTGTGTTTGATTTTCCTCACAATTATTGATAAAAGAGGCTTTTGTGAAAGATCCGGCGTGGAATTTTTTAAAAAAAGCTCCTGGGAACCGAGAACTTCAAAGTCAGCTTGAGAAAGCAGAGATGTGTTGATGATTCCGTCGAGTTCCCACATGTATTTATCGAGAGGAGGGAGAAAAAAAACAAATGTGAAAGACATTTACCTCCTCGCACTCGGCTCCGTGGAACACCACCAGGCCGTCACACTCGCGACACTTGGAGGGAGCTCGAAGTTTCCTCAGCCGGTGGGTTTGAGCCGCTTTGGACATCTGCGTGTTCCTGAAGGGCCCTGGCGAGCTGGCGGTCTCGATGATTATCTCGCTGATGCCTGACGCGAGCAAAAACAGACCCCGACGCTGACTTGGCGGCTCTATTTCGGAGGCGTCCGACGCGGCCTCTGCGCGCCACTCACCGTTATCTGAGGGAGAGGGAGGCTCGCGCTCGTCCAGGTCATCTGCAGACGACATGGTGCCGGTGGAGGGGGTTCTGGGCAGTCGCCTCTTGAAGTCCCCTGTGCAGTACGGCATGACACAGAAATAAGCCCACATCTCCACGATCGGCAGAATCCCACAGTCTGCTAGCGTTACAGCAGTTATACCTCTCTGTGGTTAAATACCCGAATACCCGGGCGCCACATGTGTGATGGGTGGGCGGTCTCTCGCGAGGGCATCGCAAACCGTTCACACTTCTTTTTACTCATCAGCGAACCCCCTGTGGCCATATTTTAGTAATGTTGTTGATATCCTGATGGTTTCCCGCAGGGGGGCTCATCAGGGATGAGCTCTGCCGTCTCTAGGGGGGAGGGGGGCTTCGCAGAACTGGAGGTGGGGCCGTTACAAACGGGCACATTTGCATAGTGGAGATCAGAAATGGTGATCATGTGACCCCGTCCACCCCAGAACTGTATGGAGATGTTCCAGTGTTGATGTATGCACTAGGATTATGATTAAAGTGACTTTTTAAAAAAGAAAACACATGATTACCAACAGTCAGGAGTCTTTCAGCAGAGAGGACAGCCTAATTATTGGTTAATCAATGATAAGTTAATTAATCTACAGCTCAAAATGCATGTGAAAAGGGCTCAGACTGAATGGATTAACTGCTGATGACGTTTTTGAAATGCCGCCATTTCTTTTCAGGTTCGGAGCAGCCTGACCGGCAACAATGGCGCCGAGTGATACAAACAGATTCCAAGTTTACGACACACCAGATGTATTGAAGTAATTTCACCTCCGAAATTGTTAGTTTAGACAACATCGGCACTGCGGGCTTATGTTTTGTGGCAGAGACGCCCTCGGTCGTTGGGTGACTTAAGCCCGCGCGTTTGAAATTTGTGGTTTCGTAATGACAGCGATGGGAGAATGGGCCCTTTGTGGATGAGACACGTGTGGTTTGCCAGAGGTGGAATATCCACTGCAGCGACTGAGCATTCCAAGACGCATTTGGTTACATAATCCTCGGCGGGCAGGCCGCACCGTCAATAAACACCGTTGTTAAGGCGTTTGATACGGAGCATTCCGGGTTTTGCGCCTCCTAATCCTGTTTAGACAGTTACTGTGGTCTGTCAGGGCGAAAGAACACTCTGAACATCCGTCATCCGCCACCAGCGGTGACATAACACTGCCGGACCAAACATGTGAGGCCAGTGTGCAGCAGAGAGCAGCGGGGGCCGCGGCTCCCGTGCCAAAGTTACATAGTCTTTTAATTAAGTTTTTTTCTTTTTTTTGGTGGGAAATATCTCAGAGCGCTTGAGATGTCCCGTTTTGGAGGTCGCTCTGCACTGCGCCGACGGGGTTTGCCAGGAATTTTGGAATCGTGGAAAGACAAGGAGGAGCGCGTCTGCCGTACCTGGGCTGGCGGTGGGCGAGTCCATCGATCGCGACTCGCTGCTTCCTCCCGCACTCTCCGAATCGCTGCACATCCCCCCGCCCTGGTTGTTGGAAGTCCAGGGACGGAATGGACCCTGACTCCGGAGCCCTGCGTTGAAAAACAGGACAGCAACTCAGAAATCTGTCATCTTGAGACGTCACCATCTGAATACCTGTTGGCTGTGGAAGAAAAATGTGTTGTTGATGCACCGTTCAGGAGTTTTTTATAATGATCCTGGTCGTGTGATTGAGGACTGCATGTGTGATTCTCTATCATGTCATTTAATCCGTCTGTGCCTGTTTCGTCTGTCTCTGTCTGCAGTATTTCATCCATCTGTGTCGGTAACATCTAATCTGCGAGCAGTTGTGCGGCGCTCTGCAGTCATCACCCCCAGAATTAACTCCCTGTTGAGCCTCAGGCTGTAGTAACGGCTGATGCGTTTCCCTGAAAAGGCCTGAGCGAACTTCGCTGCCATGCGCAAGTCACACAAAGACAGGGGGGACACCAGCAGGGACAGCAGAGTGGAGGAGACATCTGTATGCAAATGATCTGCGCTGTGTTTTATTATGTTAAACGTGGCAAAGTCGTGGTATGCGAGCCAGGCCTATGCTAACCTCAAAAGCCGCCATCATGTTTCAAATAAATAGTCGAGCCGCCAACCTTGGATGTCCGTGCTGCTGTTGGAGCGCCGCTGTGCCGCCTTGTTGGGCCGAGCGTTGGTGGGACTGTCCACCTCGTCTGCTCCGATGAGGTCGGAGGTCACCGACGTCTGCGAGATGTTACTGTGGGACGAGTGGCTGCCGCTGAGCGAACGCTTTGTGAAAACAGTCCTGGGGAGGAAAAACCAGAGCGGCTTGTGACACATTTCATTGATACCTCACGAATATTTGTTAATATAAGTTACAATACATCGTTGTGGTTAAACAGAGAAATGTTTACAGAAACAGCCATTATAGTTGGTGAGCGGCCCGCCCTCCACAAGCCTCAAAAGTTTTGCTTAATGGTGATTAACTGACAATAGCGGCCTTGGGAACTCAGAAACATGACCAAATATGTAGGTCAGCGGGCTATATTTAACTTTTAGGGCACACGTGGTTGCGTGTTTATGTTTTTATTTCCCTTCGACCGTACTTCAGCACTTTGATCAGAGAAATCAGGGCTACTGGGGAGGAAACGGGAGAAAACTCAACGAGAACAAAGGTTTCTCTCATGTCCCTCGGATCGGGGCGTGTGTGTGCGTGAGAAGGAGTGTGTGCGTGTGAGCGAGCATGCTTGTGTGTCTGTGCCTACGTGGGGAAGGGGGAGAGAGACAGAGTGGTACCACATGCCTCTGTCAACAAAAAAATGAGAAAAGTAAACCATCGCTCTTGGACTGATTGGGGATTTAAAAAGCCAAAATATGGCTTCGTAAACACAAAGCTGTTGTGAGGGTTGGGAGGCGGGCCTGCGGGAGGAGCTTGAGCGAGTCGCGGCCGGCTCCACTGCCCCGGCTCCTCTCTCCCGTGACGGTGGTCATTTCCGCAGGAAGGCCTGGCCGGCTCAATTGTTTCACACTTTTTCCAAAACAAGCCCTCACACTCGGCCGTTCCACTCCCACCAGGGGAGCCGAGCCAAGCACCGCCGTAATGACCCCCTTTGATTTCATGGGGGGGGGGCAACGACTCCATGCAAAGAGACACTTTGATTTAGCTGCGAAAGTCTGCTTAACATCTCTGAGCTGCACAATTGAATGCGTTGGACTTGTGATGGTCACCTTGACCAGAATGGGAAATATTCAGCCTGATCTCATCCCATGTTGGAATACACTATTTCCGCGAATTCTATTCAGACTGGACCCCTGGAGGATCCCGCATCAGAGTCATCACGGCAGCTTCCTTACAAACAGATCACGCTCACTTCCTTGATGAAATCTCACATCAAAAAACACAAACACAGATAATTGACTGTGTCAAATACACTCATGATCTATTGTGTTACGGATCTGGTTCCATTTTCTGTGAGGATCGGTATCATCTCCCTTTAAAATTCCTCCCGCGAGGCAGTTCCGAAATACTCCTCATTTGTTGTGACATGCTAATTTTGGCGCGTGTTTTGTTTTCGACGCGTCCTGCTGAGAGCCAAACGCAGTCTGCTGAAGCAATCACCCCCCCCCGAGTTCAGAGTTCAGGAACAAAGCCCGAGTTCACGCCGACACGTATTTTCCTGTGTGTGACGTCGACGCTTACCCTTTGTTTTGCGCGCTCTCCGAGTCGAAGGAGTGCGACTCCAAGCGGGGCCCGTGCGTGGGCAGGCTGCGGACGAAGTCGATGTAGCGCTGGCCCGGGTCGTACAGCTTGGCGTTCTCACACAGACTCTGGTGGTTGACGGGCAGAGACACAACCTGGGCCTGCTGCAGCTGGAACCAGTTGACAGTCACCTGCAGCCAAACAGTTACACGGTCTAGTCAGATGATCCGCCAAAATGTTGTTTTTTGAGACCTGTTTGACACGATTAAAAGCGTCACAGGCCATCACAACATCGGTGGAGATTAAAGTGTTCAGGTACAGGAGCTGCAGCTACTCTCACTCCCAGAAGTGAGAAGTGCCACATCTTAAAAGAAGAAAATGTCTCCAAAACTCAGAATCTTGGATGAGATCAGAACTGGATGGACACCACAACAAGCCATGGGAAAAGTTCTCTGAAAACCACGCACAGGACCACGGGACTTACAGCTTTGAGAGTCAGGTCACACTGGGAGACCATTTCCCTGAGCTGAGTGATGATCTCACTCTTGGTGTTGACCAGATCGACCCGCTTCTCCCCGACGTCGATCTGACAGGCCTTGCAGTGCTGCCTGGCCTCCTCGGCCTGCAAACGGATGTCAAATCTTTTGTTAGCTTAACTTGAACCCAACTACAGGCTGCCGGTGTGCCCGTGGAGATGATCTCTACCTTCTGCAGGGCCTCCTCCTCCAGCCTGCGTCGCCTCTCCAGCTGCTTGGCCACGGCGGCTCCACCGCCTCCGGCGCTCTGCTCCTCCTCCAGGCGACTGGTGGACACCTTGGCTTTCTCGTACTCCTCCTGCCGCTGGGCCTGCAGCAGCCGAGCCTTCCTCAGAGCACTGTCGGCATCGTTCTGAGGACAGCCAAACACAAATAAATCCCCGATACGCGACGGTAGATTCTGAAAATACAGCACTCGCTTAACACCGGACCGTATAAAGTCCACTTACCATTTTCTTAAGCTGCCTCTGCCACTGCTCCTTGACCTCTTTTCGTAGTTTGTCCAGCTCCGTCTTTCTTGCCAAGAGAGGCTAAAAAAACACACACGCACACACAAGCCGGTAAGCCCCGCTGTACCCATTATTCATCCGCTCTCACACTGTGGGATTCCTGTACCTGCATGAATTTGTTGGCTTGGAGCACTGCTGCGGTGTGAAGCACCAGCTGGCTGTACTCAATGTCGTTTTTGAAAGCAGACAAGTAGATCTCACGGAAAGGCATGAACTCCTGGAATACAGAGGTGAAAATCCCACGTAAACACAACACGGCAAAGTGGCTGGGAGCAGACGTGCCTCGGCCCGAGCAAATAGCAAAACAAATCATTGGCGTCCTGTCATTCCGTGTTTATTCACCTGTTGATTGGCAAGCGTCCTGGCAGATTCGGCCATTTTGGCGTAGCTCTTTGCACATTCGATATCTGTGAGGGGATTAAAAAGCGTGATTAAAACCAAACAATGTCCTTGACTCACGAGACGATTCTGTAATCTCAACGCGTATACAGAACGTTAGACTGAACAAACACAATAGATGTTGGCACGATGACAAATGTTCAGCACAACTACACACACTGCTGTGTGTCACCGTGTTGACTCAACGGGTGACAAAGCGCTCGCCTGAAAGCGTTCATTAACCGGTGTGCTGAGCTTACCTGTTCCCTAGCACACACAACCTTGGGTCTAGGTGCGATTTCTAGTCATTGACAGGTCAAGTGTTAAGGCCGGTCACAGGAAATGGACTCCATTTGCAATTGTGACACTTGAGTTTGTGTTCTTTCACAGAAAACCGCGTTTTGCCCTCTGTCATAACTCAGCGATCAAACTGGGTACATACTGTATACAGTAACTACATCGTCATTTTTAGCAGATGTTGACGTGACTGCTATAAAAAGAACCTCCGGGATTATCTTCTGTTCAAACGTGTGCACTCCTCCCAACTCACCCATATTGACGCGCTTCTCCACCCAGGCCAGAAGCTCTTTGGTGTATTTGGACCAGGCCTTGGCGTATAGAAGCGCCGACTCCACCCCGTTGTCCTGCCGGCGCAGCGTCTGGTCCACCTCTTCAGGTCGGACGGGTGGAGATGGTCCTGTGAGCCCAACCGAAATCCCACAAGGAAGGTTACAAAAAAGTGCTTTGAGCATCACGGCCAGAGCGTGTTCACGCAAAATGTGCGTGTGGTCGGCAAAACCTGCCCATCACGTCTACGGAGCAAAGCCCGGTCTGACGATGAATGACGGTGATATGTGCTAATTCCCTGTCAGGGTAACTGGTGCTGACAGGGGATTGTTGCTGCGTGTATTAATACGCATCACTCACAAATGTCTGGTGACGGAAAAAGGTCTCGCAGTGCTTTTACCCCGTATGACCCCATAGGCAGTGGAGCGCGACGGATATCGATCTCACCGCGAGCAGAACGACACTGAGACAGGACTCCCACCACCAGATTTAATAAAACCGCAAAAGTTGTGTAACCAACAAGCTCCAGCCCACACACAAACGGAGACCCTGTGCGTGGCGGCGGCGGCGGCACTGGAGCACACTACTGCAGTGTTATGGAGATCTGTCCTACCTGGCGGATCATCTTTCTCTGGACCGGATACTCCAGATTCCACGGAGAGGTTCTCAAAAGACTGGAACACAGAAAAAAAACAGGTCGACAATGAGGAGGATTCATTTCCTATACTCGTGGCAGGGACCCCTCTGCTAAAACACATCACTGGTGCTTAACCCCTGAACGCTGAATTCTATAAGACATTTTTCATGTTGCGTTTGCAGACGCTATATTCTGCTAGTATTCCTTTTCTTTCCATGTTGCTTTGGTTTTTGTTTAATGCCACACGACAAACAGATTAATCAGATCTTTCATCGCTCAATGCTGACTTAGAACCTATGTAAGATGTTTCTGCATCATAGAATCTATGAGGTTCAGCACCCTGTGAACCTATTTCTCTACTTGAGGACGACCATGCGGCAATCAAAGCGCTGCACATGTCTTACCTTACTTCTCTTCGTCAGGGGGAGCCCCAACACCGATCCATTCTCTACATCTCCCATAAGGAAGTCAGACACTCTGGATGGGAAAAAAAAAAACCTCAGTGACGACACGGTTGCTAGATCGGTCAATGGGGATTTATTAAAAGTGGCATCGGGGCCGTGAAATCAAACTTACACATTGCCAAAGGTGAACGCCAAGGTGTCGATAGCTGAGTAGATCTCACTGAACAGTGTTTGTTTGTTCTCCTCGTTCACCTCCTTAAAATTCACCCCTGTCGAAGCAACATTGAGGAGGATTCAGTGGCAGGCTGGTGGGAAGCAGAATCTCAAACTATGACACACTGAGGGCATCCTGTGTGGGCACCAGCCATCCAGATGTGAGGACGCGCATCCGACAGCATGTAATCATGATGCCCATATGATTCATCCTCCCGTGTGAGGCTCGAACAGTCATTCACAAAACACTTTGGACTCATGCTCTTTATTTTAAAAAGCGTTCCATAAATTTGGACAAACAAAGATTCCAAGTGGCGTTTTTATCTGGCCAGTTTCCTGCTTTGAGACCAAACCCGGTGATGACTTGGGAGAGTAAATATGGCGGTAATCAGTCTTTGCAGTAAACTTCCTGTTCTGATTGAGCAAAGCGAAGATACTTTGAAAACAGGACCGAGCGCTAATTCAGTAATGTCACGGACCGTTCTGCTTCTTCCATGACTTCCTCGGTCCTTCCTTTCACTTGGGACAATGGAGATTTCTAGAGTTCACCGACCCGACTTGACATTTTGAATAAAAGCAAATGACGTTGTGCATTTGCTGAGGTTTTGTTATGTTTCTGATCCACCTCTCAATCTTGATTTAAGTAAACAAAAAAGGAACAGCTACGATCACTTTCGAGTACAAAAATTTATCTTGGGCAGTATTTGTTTGGGTGTATCGGGCTAGGGAAGAAACTTAGACCAAAGAGGCAGAAACCAACACTTACCCGCCTTGAAAAAGGTCTTCGCTTGACCAGCAAATAGGTCTCTATCAAATCCATACGTATCGAGAACCTTCAACTTCAGATACGGAATTTTGCTAAATGTTGTCTGAATGAATGTTCCCTCTTATCAAAAAAGAAGAGAAACAGTAGGTTGTTAAAAGTAAAGTTCTTCAAGGCAGCAGCGTTAAGGTCCTGGGCAAGAGTTGGGGTTTGTCAGGAGAATTACAAGAGGAACCGCGGGAATTCTGATGAGATCTCGTGTCCACTGGGCAGCGGGACAAGCTCGCCACCGCCACCGTTCAAAGCATTCAGAGCTCTTGTGCCGTTACATGGCCTCCCCTTCTGTTCGACCCCTGCCCCCAACAGGACATCCTGAGCCTTGCTGGAATACAATACCAGTACTCGCTCAGGCCCCAACCAGTGGTCCAAACGTGGAAGTTACATCATCGGGGAAAAATGGCATTGTTTGACTGGAAAACCACAACGCTCTCCAAACCCTCGTGAGCTGCTAACTCATGCACAGATTGGAGCGGGGGCTCTGGAGGAAGTGTGCTGACAGTAAAGGCCACGCTCAAGGTTTACAGAGGCACGAAAGTGGGCGAGAGGAGCCGAACATGTGCGTGGATCCAGGACAAAACTGGGAGCGCCCTGGGCTGTGATGAAGGATCTACACAGCACCTTTCTGTCATTACCTAACAATTACAGTTTCACACACACCTTTGCCATGTCAGCACTAAAATGCATGTCCTCAATCAGACCCTGACGCAGGACAACTAAAACTCCCAGTCCTGATCACATGACCTGATAGACATGGCCGTAGGGAAAATGTAAATGAGTTAACACTCACAATTGTATTTAACTCTGAATAACTATATATACTGTGTTGCCGATATTGTATCACAATGTTTCTTTACAATGGTCAGGAAGTGACTAATTCTGGCCACCTAGTGGCAGCTACAGCGTGGTGCACTGAAAGATTATGTCTGCAACAGAGCAAGTTAGTTGTGGATACAATCACAAATATTTGTTATTTGATCTCTACCCATGAGACCTTTCAGTCAAAGAGATTCTTTTCATATAAGTTGTCATAACCACATGACAGATCATCAAATGTTGTTGCTCATTTATTGGGCAATTGTAACAAAGAGCCTCTATGTCAAAGCTGTCATTTGCATGGCAAACTGACAAAAAAATACCCTAATATAGCCGCATCAACGGGTTCAAATGTCACACAGATTGTGGAGTTACTGCACAAAAGACAGTGCAACTATTGTTTGCAGCACACACCCAAGTGCATGCGGATGCATTCCAAACGTAGGTAACTGAGAGTTGCATTCGTATGCACGGCCAGAGTCTTTTTTCGGCTCATTGTCAGCATTCCTGATTAAGAAAGCGTCACCAACGCTGTGCAGCCCCAGCGCGGCCCTCTTTGCAATGCAAATTGAGACGAGGTATTCTCAGGGGATTCTTGTGTGGCAGCCACGTTAAGAATTGACCCGACCGCCAGATCATAATCTCAACGAATGAGAGATCAAATGGAGGAGTCCTCGGTGTGGTTCCTCGAGGAATGGAGGACAAAGCACAAAGAGCCGGCTTTTCCAGCCTCCTGAATCAGGTGTTGGACTCCAAAATAGGTTTTTTACATTCCTCGTAAAGGCTTAAAACATCATGTTATTACTCAATTTTGCCTCTTCTGAGGAGTTCAGATACCTTAAGATGTTAGATGTAATACCAACTTCAGTCTTTTTCAGATATGGGCAAAAGGTTTGCGAGAGGAGGCTTACAAAACAGGAGAGCAAACTGTCAAGGGAAAAGCCGGGATTTGATAAGCCGAGACGGAACGCAGACCAGGGGAGAGGAAGAGAGGGAGAAGGTGGTGCGCTCTGCTGAAAAGCTGCGAGCTGGCGTGCGTGGAGGGCGGGAGGGCCGGCCGTCACGGCTCACCTTTGACCCTGGAGATGACGGTTCCAGCGGTGCTGAGAATGTCGACAGAGTTGAGGCTCTGGTGTTTACTGATAATGGCCTTCAGGACCCGTAGCAGCTCCCCGAGACGCTCGTGGACAGCTTGATGAAGGCAGTCCTGGTGTTCTGAAAAGTGACAGCAACATTTGGTATGAGTGAGGTTGGTCAAACAAACAACCATCCAATATTCAAGCAATCCATGCCTGTCAATGCCTGCGGGTTGAGATATCTTCGGACCAGTTAGCAGATTTGTGTCTTACCAGTGTTGCCTGCATAGATGTTAAATACAGATTTACTGTGACATCTTATACTTGGACGCCGGCCAAAGAGCAAATGACATGTTCCAGTTGGGGCACGTTATGAGGTGTTAGCAGTCAAATATTCAAAACATCAAACCTGAACTCCCTTTGTATCTCAAAGGCAATTTCGAACAGGGCTGTTCCCTAAACCAGACCCAGGGAGTAAACCTCTCTCCCTAATCTCCTCCCTTCCAGGGTTCGGTACCAACATTTAGCAAACTATTGGGCAATGGGATTACTACCTCACATTCCAGGTCTGTTAGTTTAAAGGGTGACCATGGCAGCCATGTCCAGAGCCCTGCCATCCATTCACAAGTGTCGCGGTCAACATTGCTGCAGTCAATGATCTGTCCGAGGCGAGAAGGCCGTAAAGCGCAGATGTTGTTGGGATTTTACAGACTGGGGTAGACAAACACACACCTAAGACAGAACGTATCTGTCAGCACGATGCATATTCTAAAACCATGACACAACGCGAAATTGCTGTAATTAGCAGTTATCAAGCGTGAGGCATCTCAGGTATGCGGCGATGTGTACTCGATGTGACTTTACCAACAGTGAGTCACCGCCGTTTACGATGGGACAACATGTGAGCTGCTATCAGTTTACCTCGGTGATGTGTTCTTTTTGCATAGCTGGTGGTTGAGATCACAACACTGGAGAACGGGAAAAGGACCACAAAGTAAGGCTGAGGGTGCTGCCCTAAGAGGGCATCGTGAAAATGATGGGGAACTCGTAATCCTGAGCACTACACAGCGTGACGCACATCTGACACAGCACAGTGTGAGTGCTTTTCCCAGCATAGGGTGACCGTGAGAGGTTGAGGGGAGCGTGTAGCTCACTGAGCTCCTCTTGGTTGTGTAACTTGCCATGATTGCTACTTTGTCTAAAGGTTACATCTGTCTGAAAGCGTGACCGTGCCAGAATCTGCCAGTCTGTGTTGTTAACAGACGCATCCAGCAATCCAAACATGGACACAAAGTCCAACAACAACAAAAAAAAAGGCATCCAGCAATCGGTATTGGCAGTTTAAATTTCAACATCCACGCTCGTCTGTGTCACTGTGCACAGAGGGGCAAACAGAGAGCGAACATAGGCAGCCGGGGCCACATTTTATGCTGACCGTCACCCCTGGATTACCCCTCACATGGAGAGCGGGATCAGGAAGACTTTAGCGGCCGACCACTTCTTCTTTTATTCATTAGTCCTCTATTTTGGAGTGAGACAAAAAGGGTGGGTGTGTGTTGACGACGTGACAATGCTCGCTGCTGTCTGAGTGGGAAATCCAAACAACGGAGCGGCTCAGAGTAGCGTGTCACAACATCGTGCTGAATGTCAAGCAGCAGCCAGCAGATGTGGAACACAAGCCGGAAAAGTAATCAATATATAAAAACAACTGTTATGCAAAGAGAGACACGAGACACGAGAAGTGAGGCATAAGGAAACACAATAAGTGACGAACATGCTGAGGGAGGTTCAAAGGTCACCTCGGGCAGCCCCCCCCCCCATTTTTGAAAATAAATACTAAAATAAAAGCAATTTGCATGGGATTTAGGACACAGTTGTGTAAGATTAAAACAAATTCCAAAGTGTTCCGATGATGAATAACTACGACAGCCCCTCCATGCCAACATGCTCTGCAGCCTCTAGCTTTGCCAAACGCTTCTCCACATGAATCCCATACTCCTCCATAGAAACCATCTTCATCCATCTTCATCACATGTCATACGCCGATCCCTCCAGTGGCGAGAACTTGGTGGCTTTCAATGACGAAAAGACTCTGGTTCTTTTGTGTTGGTTGCTCAACTCCCCACGAGGCAGGAAGAGGGCCAGCGGTGTGCTGCTGGCTCCATCACACTTCATTCGGGGATGTAGTGCTTCCACAAACGTCAAAGAAGCGAGCGGGGAAGGCCTCTGTCAGTGAATCGGCCTGGAATGCGGCCCCATGTGTGTCTTTGAATTAAGTGTACACACTAAATGTTGGGCCGTTGTAGTTCAGACGCCTCGATCCAGAACAATGAGTACAAACAAGCTCACCTCAGACATTTGGACTTGTCAGAACAAGAAAGATACTTCACTTTAAGAGTATTCACATTAATTGTGGTATTTAGATGTGTACCTCTCTGCTTCTTGGGCATCTTGAGTGGCTTTCATGGAGCGCTACGATGACGGAGAGCGATAAAGAAAGATGGCAATTCCATTCCTCCTCTGAGTAATCGAGATCTAGATCATCAACATGGTTGCAGCTTAAGATATTATGACACATATCTTAGATATTGAACCTTTTCAATCAGAAACCCTCTACACTTACATAGAGGAACCTTCAAAAATACTGAAAACAGGAATATCTACAACTTCTCTTATGGGCACTGATCAGCCAACGTAACTTGGTGCCAGAATGGTCCATAGAAATCTAAGATAAGTGCTCTTTTTCAATTCCGAGATCGTGAAAGTCAATATCAAAGTCATATCCAGAGATTTTGGAACGCAACGTGTGACGAGCAGTCTTCTGTGGCCGGTGTTTGGATTTTTCTGGATGCATTTGGCAACACTGATACAATAACAAATTTTCAAGCTACTTTTGTCAGACTTTAGAACATCCAAGCTCTCCGAAGGCTCTCACAAGCTGATGTGGGGACCCCTGCCCACAATGATTTGATAAGGGTCAAAGTTTGCATCACGCCGCCTCAACCTATAAGCCCTTAATTGGCCCTGCTCAGTTTAGATCCCATTTATGGACATTATCCTTTGAATGACAAAATACACACAATGGCCTAAATCATCCCCACGCAGCTATATAGGCCATTCATCCGCAGAGTAACTGAATCCTCAGTCCTGGGGGCACGGAGCTCGGGCTAGCGGAGGGTTTATTAAGGACAGGCCGAAACCATGAATGCCCACGAGACAGAGGGTCGTCCCTTGCAAAGCTCCATAGACCGCCGGCGTCAATGGCTGTTGTGTGGCCTACTGGGACATCCTAAATGGGGGCTAATTAGCAAGACATTATGGTTGTGTCCACCAACCCAGCAGGACATGGGATAATGTACAGAGACTGATGATTTAACCCTGCAATTGCCGCTCTGCGGAGGAGACAAAGAGAGGAGGACTTGTTCCCACCACACTTGGCGACACGCAGCGTCTGTTTCGCCAGATCTCACTTTGTACTGAGAATAAAATATACTAGACGTTTCAATGCAAATATTAGTTTTGGGGTGTTTTGTGCGTTAAAAGGGAAGGAAAGTTCTATTTCCCAGGGGAAGACCAACATAGTTTTGGGCGAGGACTTGTTTAAGTGCAGAAAACACACCATTGTCCCTGGGGCCACTAGCAAACATTGGGACTGGTCACCTCATGGGGCTGTCACAAACGGCATTTATGGAACAATAAATCACTACGGCGGCTTTTCATTATGCCCAGAAAGAAGACCTGGAGTGTGTGTGTGCATGACAGACAGAGGAGGAGAGGGAGAGAGAGGGAGATGGAGAGAGAGAGAGAGATGGCTCGGGGTGGTGGAGGGGTTGTAAAGAGCCATGGGGGGAGTTATGGCGG
>OMPJ01010524.1:32329-72329 GCA_900312935.1 Carapus acus
ACCAAAAAAAAAAAAAAAAAGAATCAAGTGGTCAGTGTAAAAAAAATAAAAAAATAAAAAAAAACTAAGAAAAATATTTATCCACGCTCCGCTGAATGCAAACTGGATGGCGAGCGCATTAATTCCCAAGTAAGGTCAACATGCGGTGGACGAAAAGCAACATGAAACATTCTTAATGGGATTGGCTGGAGACCCCCAGAGCCCCACCCTCCCCGCCTGCCCTGTCCCACAGGCCGCAGCTATTCATAACATGGGAAAACATCATCTCTGCAAACGCCGCCAGTTAGCGGCGACGCGTTTGTCTGGTCCTCCTTCCCAGGGACAATGACGCTCAAGACTCACATGGCTGAATGTGAATGCAGGCGCGACTGGCAGGGGTACTGGCCTCCGATATGGCTCCTGAGGATGAGGGTGTGCGTGTCCTTCTGTTTGACTGAGCGTCCCAGGGTAATGAGACGTTTTGGGCCTTTGTGAGGACCGCTTAGGACAATATGGCCATAAATTAGACGAGGGCTTTAAATCACATCCAATCACAGCACAAGCCAGTGACCCGCGGCCTGTTTGCACGTGAGGTTCTGCCGTCTGACAAAGACGCTCAGAGGGTTTACTGGCATGGCTATGACTAACCTCACTTCAACTAAATCCTAAATCTTGTGTTGAAGATGTGAAGATCTTCTATTTTCACGTGAGCAGGGTGACAAATGGGGAAAAATTTAGATTTCTTTCTGCTGTCCAAGACCAGAGATTGGCTGTCTGCAGCATGGCTGCTGTGGATTCCCTTTTCTGCTCTTTCTAGCATTTAGAGAAAATAAGTAAGTCCTCCACGTGCAATACTCTCCTTTGAGCAACAGGTTATTCATTGGCTGAATTTGCATATTCCTACAATGTGTTTGCAGGACCAGTGTTGTGAGCACAGTTGTACTAACAGCAGAGTGGCGTGACAATCAGAGACTGCATGACTTGGTTTTTCTAACCATTTAAGGAATGGCGTCTCAAAGTTGGTGCTAATCTATTTTTGGAGAGAGCATGTCCATGAAACAGTTTGTGGAAGACGAGCATCACGGCTGCATTTTCTGCTGTGGGACATGTCCAACCTGACCCGCCTAGATGCACGAGGAGTTTTTGGTCTACTTCGACTCCTTAAACTCCATGAGGGCTGCGGGATATGTTTGTCATTTAAATCCACGATTCCCTCCACCCCATACAGTCCAGAGGGTTGATCTCTCACTCATCACGATTTACTGCTTTGATGTCCAACGTGTTGACAGGTCTCTGAAAAGTCTCTCCAGCTTGAAGAGTGCCTGTCGCAAGCCCGGCTCTCTGCAACGCCGGCCTGCCCAGCCGGGTCAAGCACGTGCACTGACCCCTCCAGACAAAAAGGCCTGGAATTCCTTTTTCCAGGCCTTGGGTGTCATGGCACACTGCTAATGGGGTGGAAGGAGTGGTGCCACCACCTCGATGCCTCGCCTGCTCCCTCGCCCTGTCACCCACTCTCTCCACATCATTCTTACCACGGCTGGGGATTAGCAATTCTGGGTCCGATCCAAAACTGGCTGCCAAATATACCAAGCCAGGAATGTAGTACTCAGCCACACGAGCACACACATCCAAACAGAGGCCGACGCAAGTAAGACTCTGTTTATACACTTTGCCTCTGCTTTGATTGCGAAAAGGTGACAGATAAAGGTTAATTACTGGCTCATAATGGGCTTACTACGTTATTAAATATGGGTGTCACTCCAGTGCTGCCGTGTTTAGAAATGAATGATTAATTTGATGCATCAGCGCTTTGGGGGGAAAATGTTTCTGAGAATGTGTTCAGAAGTTACAGCGTAGCCGGAGTGATCAACAAACTCACACTGTGTACAGAGCATTTGAGAAGATGAAGGGCGATCGCAGGCCTGCCAACTCAACCATTATCTGTATTTTCTAGCGCAGGGAAAAGCGGAAAGTGGGAGGGCAAAAAGTGCAGTAGTGATAAGGCTGGTTGACTGACCGGGCAGCCAAGGCCACGGCGGGACAAAACAGGTAGATAGGTTTAGGACTGTGTACACGGCGGGGAAAGCTGCAGCGTGCACACATGCTTTGACTGCTGGCGGCATTCCGTTATACAATCTGCTTGGCCGTGTTTACAAAGTGCCCACTTCTCTCTCTCTCTTTTGTACATCAGAGTAAAAACAGCACAAGTGTTTCATATCACTAGGTACAAACCTTGTCCTGACCATGAAGTGTTGGGGACATTTCGCCTTGGTGTCACGTCACCAAAAACCCAGAACAAAATTTTCCATTTGAGCAAAAGCCGACACGACGTGCATCCAGCGGCACGCTTGCTAACAAATCGAGATTGATGACCGTTGCAGCGAGGCCAAGATGACCCAGAGGAAAATCCAGCAGCGGAGATTAGAACATTTTATGAGGTGCTGAAGAGCTGAACATAAGAACACAAGAACCCTCTCCTGATAGATGTGTGCCTGTTCAATCCCCTGTGGTATAAGAAAAAAAAAACAAAAAACCCTCTCTGTCCAAACCTACCTTTGGAGTTGAAAACTTCTTTAAGCTGCAGAAGGACCTCTGCAAATTTCCGCACGTCGCTGACCAGCTGCATGATGTAATGTGGGTCCGTGGCGGGGATATCGGAGCCATCCGAGCTCACCGAGCTGCTCTTCTGGCTCCTGCCCGGCACTCTTGCTCCTCCGCTGCTGGAGCCCGAGGAACCTAAGCTGGGGTTGGACAGTCTTGATGTACCCAACGGGGGTTTGGCCGCACTACCGCTGCTGCTGTTGCTGCGGCTGCCACCCCCGGCTCCTCCGTCGCCGCTGTTCTGCCGCAGCATAGCAGCCAGCATGTCTTCTGCTCAGTCTGGTGGCCCTCAGGCCCGGCACCTTTTGTCCCGCAGCTCTGTTTTCAGACGCAACACTGCACAGGGATGAGCGATCCTGTGAAGTCACAAAGAGAATTGCAATGTTATATATTCTGTATTTACGTATTGTATTTACACGATATGTAGCATTGGCGACATTGCGGTTAGATGAACGTCCTCTCGTCACAGCTTTTGCACCACCTGTACTTTGAAAATGGCAGTAGTAAGAGAAAGAACAGACAGTTCTGCCAGGGGTTGACGCACACACCTACACACATACACACATTTTAACATGTGCACTACACACATAGACTAATCACCAAGGAGGCTGACCATCACCAATCATTCCTCTCTGCTTCCAAACACTGAGGAGATTGTCACTGAGTTTATTTCGTTCATTTGTTGTTGGGTTTTGTTTTGTGTTTTTTTTTTTTTTTTTACAGAGGACTAAAAAGAGTGGGAATGCTGAGGAATTTCAGAAAACATAAAAATGCTTGTGTGTGGCAAAGTGTGGGAAAAGCTTCAAGCTGCCAAGTGGCGCTGTGTTATTTGTCCTTTACAACAATTCACCCCACAGAAACAAAGTGCTGACTACAATATACACAGATTGTATGTTACCGCAGCAGTGACAGTAAACTGTCTCACAGCACTTTCATGAAGGATTTTAATTTAACATGACAGATTTCTGGCAAGGGATCAGCAGCTCAATCTGAATTATGATGTCTGAATTAACCGGTGCAACAGAGAGAATGTTGCATGTTTGTCTTCCAGCCTTAAAATGGCATTTCATACAACCGCTAGTCATAAAATAAGGCACCATATTCCGCACGATAAGTGTGAAATGAACTGAAATTGTGACCAAATCAGCGTTTTATGGTACGATATCTCGAAAAGGGGGGGAGCGATTGCACCGAGCACCTTAATCACGAAATCGCTTGAAATTGGAACCTTAACAGCTTCTTAGGGGTGTTTGGTGTTAATTGCACACAGTTTGTCCGTCTTTGATCGTATCTTTAGCTTACCACTGAAAACTTTCAAACTAAAACTATCAACTTCGCCAAGTTTCTCCGGCTGCCGCGGCGTGTTTGGGTTGGAAACAACAGTTTTTTAGCTTTCCTGGCACTTCGCTAACACCGGCTTCTGTTTCCTTTATAGGTCAACGCCGAATTCTTTCGTCTCCCCTAGAGTTTTATAAAAGACACCGACTGTAAATGTAAGAGGCCCGAGTGTTGGCCGGCAAAGCCGAAAAGAATAAAACCGGCGAAAACGCATATAGAGTTTCCATGTCTGCGGCCGTAGCCAATCACAACAGTACACAACACAACACAACGCTACACAACAACAGTCCTCACGTTTCAACGCGGGCTGTCTGACAAGCCTGAATCACTTTTAACAGCCACCAAACTCCAGCCAAACATCGTAAATAAAAGCCATTTACCAGAACTCGCACGACACACACCTGCTGTTGATTCCTGAAACATCGCAGCGGAGGAAATCCCTGATGCGTAATGGTGTCCGAAGCCCGACCTGAAAAAAAGCGCCAATAAATCCAACGCGCTGAGAAGTTTGTGTTCATCCGTGGTTCATTCGCGGCGTTGTTCCATTAAAGTTTGCGCTTGAAAAAGAAAAGTGGCAGTATTTGCCCGGGTTGAATCGCCTCCTCTCTCCGTGTGAGGGTGTGTTTTTGCCTGTGATTGGTCTGCGGGCCGGCGGGTCGGGAGAATCCTCCCCTGACAACAGGTGGCATTACAACCAGCCAAGAAGAGACAACCTACTTCCGGTTTTAAAATAAAGCACTTGAGTAGCCTCTGTCAAACGGAGAGCGTATTCAACACCGTGAGCGTCATTCACACTCATTTTATAATCGACGACGCACGAATAGAGCGGTGCAAAGTAGATGAAGCAAAAAACAACATTAACTGGTCGCTGATTCCAAACATTTAAACACACTTCCCACACTTCAACTCTTACCTGTGACCCCATCCTGTAATATACATCTCTACTCAGTGCATTCCATCTCCATGGAATACATGTTTACATCTTCATTTACACCCATTTATAATGCTTTAAAACTTTTGATATCAAAATTTTCTAAAGAAAATGTGCAGTTATGTGTACATTTTGGACTATTTTAGATTATTTAAACTGATGTCAGCAGTGTAGGATGAGCGCCCCAATTTCGTTACACTTGCATAATGACAATCAATGGCACTGTGATACTGATTCTGATTCCATCACTGATTACATAAGGGGCCATGTGATATAAAATAGTGATGGATTGCCTGTGAACACACATCTTGCACTACTCTGTCACCCACAGGACATACACGGAATTACAAATCAGTATAAAACGCTATTAACTGCAGTGCCCACCCAGTATGTCTAAACAATTTGTACATTATATGAACTATTATCATAATATTATTATTGAGGAAATACACCCCTGTATGTCGAATTACATATTTCATACAAAGATGTCCCGGCAGTGATATGAAATGGCAACATACATTGACGCTAATAACCAACGTGAATATATATTACGTAGATTATCAACCGAGCCAACTAGTAATGATACTTAAGTGAGCATACTTCCAATAATTAAATTTAGCATTTTTTCCCAGCCATTCCACCGAAATCCTGTGCCCTACGACTATATGACGTCATGCGATACTGTGACGTCATTACTGACGCATAACTCCTTAAACCCTGGCGGCTCCTAGTGGCCGGCGGTAAACCCTGCAATTATCATTTGAGTTAAATATTTTGATATTATAATTGAGCGTTACTGGTCCACAATATGTGAATCCTCTGGAAAGGACCATGTAACAACTACAGCCATTTCTCAAAATTTCATCATAAGCATGTGGGGTTTTTAAGATTAGATCTTATATTTGTATATCACAAATGTTCCTCCGAAATCATCAAGGCATGAGTGCTCTGTAAAAAGTATGGTACATGCCGTAAATGTGTTATGAAGCAATGCCTCATTTAGTCATCTATTCTGAGCGGCTTTTCATGTCTTTCTCTTGTATCATACTTTCTGATTACGTTTACGAGGAGACGACCATACTGTATGTCCAGCGCTGTAAACAGTGCCATGGACAAATAATTCAGTATTGTGAGTTCTCATGGGGTGTGTTTGTTGTCATCATATTGTGTACTTGATTGGAGCTCTGGATCACATTGGGTTAAAAGGTAAAAAGGCTGAGGTCAAACAATAAACATTGTGGGTGCAATGGAGACCATTAGGCTGAGGGTATGACAAAGTGCAAGATGAGGAGCGAGACATTTAGAGCCAGACACATTAAGTTGTCTCTTCCATAGCATATACATTATCAGTGTTAACAGTATTTGCATTTTCAGGTTCTTTGTCATGACTCCATGCAAATTGACATGAATAAAACATAGGTTTTATGTGAGGGTGGCACCAAGTCAACTTTATTTTTGGGCTTCATAACCATGTCTAATATACCATAGATAAAATCAAGGAATAAATAGTGTGTAATACTACTATAGCACATTAAAAATGACACATACGATATAGTTGTAGTTTCCAAGTCAACTATGTGGTGTCTGTGAGAACATGGCGAAGTCACCAGAATAAATTGATGCGCATGTCAACTACAGCTGTGCTGCATGGTCTCTCTGCCTTTCTGCACGTTAGCAGAACAAGTTTAAGTTCAAATATTTTGGCATGAGACTAATATGATCCACTCCTCAGTTACATGTTGAGTTCATAGATGGTGACCAATCTGCATTCAATTGAATAATAATAATCGAATAAGAATGCATACCAACCACAACGTCATTTGTTGAAATAATGTCTTAAAATATTTGCCACATGTATTTTGGCCTCATCAAACCTATAATACAAGTTCAAATGAATGTTCAGCTCTTTTAGCTTGAACCCCCTCTAGTCCTCCAGAGCAAATAGTGTTCCCCCATCCTCTGAATTAAACAATGCAGCACCTATCCTGTAAACTGGAATCCTCCACATTGATAACAGAATACATAAATGTCAGTCTCACAGCATTCCTATACAGGGAGTCGGTCAGGTGACCATGATGCTCCAATGGCAAGATCATGTCCTCCATAGCAGACACCGCAACAGTCCATTGTGAGTAAAATAACTGGAAGAACGAGACCACTGGTCTCCACAACCTGCAGAGGGTGCAACTGTCCTGGAATTAAAAAAAAAAAAAAAAAAAAAAAAGAGTCCTGCATTGGCCACCGCCTTCATCCTTTCCAGGGAGGTAAGAGATCGACCTAGCCATCCAGAGGCTTGCCCAGGTACACCATCGTGACTTCGGTGTTGCCGTACACAGCAGAGACCGCTGGGAAAAGGCAGGTTTTGGGCAGTCCACGAAAAGCTACGCCAAGGAACTCGAATCCTCTCTCGAAGGCTAGCGTCTTGTCGTCCATGTCTAGGATCACTCTTATTCGCTCTCCGATCTGCACACAAACAAGAAAGCCCTGTACTTTGGCATTGCAAGAATGTGAGCAAAAGCTGAGCGCATGCGGGTATAAGGCGGAGCTCCTACCTGATATTTGGGCGCGTTGTTACACTGAGGGAAGTTTCCATTGACCTCGCCGTTGTGAAGGAGGTTATTGTCCACCAGGTTCCAGCCCCAGCTCTGGTCATCACTCCCCAGCAGGGCCACGTAGCCCTGGCACTGCATGGGCGCCCTCTTGGTGGCGATTCCTATCACGGCCACGGTGCCGAGGGGGCCTTCCCACCAGATCTCCCAGGCGTGCCTGCCCTCGGAGAAGCCGATCTTGCCACGGGCGCCGTCTGTGCTCTGAGCAATGGGGTTGCGGTGCAAGGTGAAGCCGTTCTTCTTCACGTAAACGTTGCGTGAGCAGTCGTGCGAGCTGAGAGCGTGCTGAAAGGCCTTGAGCTGTTTGGAAACATGGGAAAAAGATATTAATCAGAGATGCCGTGACTGAGTACAAGAGATTCTGGTGACATCACCTTGAATTATGCTGTGTTGTACTTAACAGCACAGCATGGGCATCGCCATTGCATGTTCCCCCTCAAAAATCAAGTATTTACTTAAAAGATTCAATATTTACTCAAAGCTACACATGTCAGTTCTAAGTAAGAGCAACAACAACCTGTCTAGTGATATTTCAACATATGTGTTGTACTCTGGTGGTACATTTGACCATTTGCATTAAAGAGGAGAGAACAGTAGTGGAATGTGGGTGGGTGGAATAAAGGTTGAGTCATTTTCCCATGAGAAAACATGACCCGCCACCCTTGGCAATTACGCCTCCAAATCAATATTAATGAAAGAAAAACGATGTGATTTTTGGCAGCGAAATACACAAGACACGGAAGTTGAATTATTCCATCTGTCAATGACTTTAATAAATTATCCTATCAAAGACTAATCACATGTCAAATTATTTGTCAGAGAAAAACTCAGTGATGGCCTCAAATATTTTGGGTTACAGTAATTTATGAGGAGGTTTGGCTGTGGGGATATCAATAGTAGCAGTACTATAACTTACTGAAAATCTATTTATTGTACAATTTTGGGGATGATGACACATTGTGACCACCCTAGGCAAATAGAAAAGCAGTATTTCAGATCCTGGTGTCATTTGAATTAGTCTCGCCATTCATGCAATCCAACAGAACAAATGTCATTTGATTTTATTAGAATATTATCACATCTGTAAATATGTCAATGGGAAAACATCATAAACTGTCCACTACGGTCTTGCCCCAACTGAGACCCTCGGCCATTTAAAATGACATTTCTGGAGAACCAACTGGTTCAAAAGTCGCCGGTTTTAGGGACATGTTGCAGAGTTCTTTTGAAAGGCACTTAGTGACCCGGTGGGACATTCGTAATTAGCATTTCATGATAAACAACGTATCTTTTCAGCCAGTGCCGACGTGTTGGTTGAAACACCGATCTACAGTTGGGAGCATCAGCTTGGTGAATGTGTGTCGCCGTGATTGGGGGTCAGATGGCGGCGCTGGGACTCACTTTGCCCTTGTAGGTGGGCAGGTTGCACAGAATATCGGACCGCAGCGCCTCGTCACTCAGGGTCCGGCTGGACAGGCTGCGCCACACCTCGCTGTTCTCATCGGCCAGTATGTTGCTCCAGTGCCAGCAAACCAAGGCGCACCGCATGAGGTCGAACATGTCCAGGTAGGAGAAGATATGCTCCAGGACGCGGGCGGGCAACCTCCCGGCCACCCCCGCGCCCGCGCCCGTTCCCGCGGCGGCGGCGTGAGAGGAGCCGGCGGAGCTACAACTGGCTCCCGCTGCTGCGCCCAGGCAAGAGGAGACTCCTCCTCCGCCGGCCGCTGCCGACATTGCGGGCCTGCTCTTCAGCGACGCCACCAGCCAACCGAACAGCGTGAGCTTACACTGTAGAATGGTGCCTAGCTCGAGTCGAAAGTCGACATTTTACACGCAGAAACACGCCGCTGGTGCGGGAATCACAACAGCACAAACCCAACCCAGGTCGATGGCTGAATGGAAGCGAATGCGTCAAGGTCCTGAAAGACAAACAACACGTCATATAGAGATACTACAAAAACGACAACAATTTGACGAAATAGTGTGAGAAACCAATAATCCATTTTGTTATGTTGTTAAGTTTGCCATTAAACGAGCCTCCAATTTTCAAAATACCCTGTCAGTATGCGTCATTTTGTTACCTGTCAGGACCATGTGGCTCAGCCGCTCAGCTGATCTGAAGTCAGATTTGCCACATGAGGCGGCCGGGAAATGTTGAATGTGGCTGAATCTGGAGCGGTTGAAGGCTTCAGAACAACGCGGTACCGTGTTGACTTTTTTTCCAATCTGTTCAAGATTTTTTTTATTACACAGTTAACGTTTGTCGCGTGTTAACAATAGAATTTTTAAAATCATTCCAATCACGAAATTATAGATAAACATGTAATCCGAGGAGGAGGAACATGACCAGAACTAGAGCCGCCACATTGCTGAGCTCACGGTGGTGTTACGAAAACACATCCTGGAGGTTGAGCGCGGTTAGACGGTATTGCAGTGCAAGGTGATGAAAATGACCTAAGCTGGTGTTGATGTAAGAGCTGGACCTCATGCCGATTTTCTGAGACAAGCAGAGCTAGGCGTCTCATTCAGCCTCAAAAGTGGGCTGCCTGGCCGCACAATCAGAGGCTCTTTGTGTAATATAATTGGTGGTGGCACCTAATGGATTATTCCTAATGGCACAGTGGGCATGAGGGAGTACAAACTGGAGTGGTGGAGCTAATGCGTATACAGTACTTGTTTTTATCAGCAGTGGTGTGGAAACTGAATTTCATACCGCTAATGTGATTTACCAGGTTAGATCAAGGTTTGTGGATAAAAATAATACAAGACTTTATTCACAGCAATCTACCTTGTCCTCATTTGAATCAAATACACCATTTTGTCATCAGTCAAAGTATTGAGCACAGATACTCGGACAACAGGGAATAGCCCTGTTGTGAGTAAAGAATTGATGAAATATCCCACAACAAGCACAAGTCATGGATAAATGCTATATATCACACTGGAAGGAATGGGGACAGGTTATGGGGTGAAAGACATTTTCACTGCCTCCCCGTGTCAGAGAGACGGACGGTTTTAGCCGCAGGCATCCAATTGAGTCGGCCAGTCTCAGAGGATTGTTTACTGATGGCAGATACCTTATCAGCAAAGAAGGGGGCCAAGATGTCGGTACGGAGCAGAGCAGAGGGCGGGAATAGTGCAGAGGTTAGATGGGGATTGAAAGCTGAAAATCAGCCTGCTGGCCTAGTCACTAAAATGTAGTGGAAAATAGGACGGATTGCTATGAGGAGGGAGTCATTTTGAAGAAAACTGCAAATGCCAATGGAACATGAAATACACTGCAGTAAACCCTCCCACTTCATCATCGCTGCCATGTTGTTCACGTTTTTAGAGCCACAATTTTACATTTTATTTTTGCTGCTATTATACATAAATGTCCTATACTATATATCCTGTGTACTTCTTCTGTATATAGATTTTTCTTTTTTCCCCCTATTTTCTTTTTCCTTTGTCATACCAATTTGCACCTGTTCTCAGCACCTTAATTTCATTACACAATGTGAATTGCCGTAATGACAATTAAAGATTCCTGATTCCTGAGAATCAGACATATCGTCAGAAAACATTGTTTACAGTGCTCAGACTCTAATGCGACCTATATATCTATGTGAAAAAAAACAGTGGCATCCTTAGAAGAAATGTGGTTGAGTCATTGCTGTCCAAGTAAAACTAAATCTTACAAATCTTTGCCTCTTAAAATTCAATTTGCCACCACAGCTGTTCCTTACGTAAAAATCTAGGTATCCTGACCCTTATTTGACACTTCGAAAACGCCACGCATGGGGAGTGAAAGCAAAACGCCTCGTAAGACCTCCAAAGACGCTCCTTCTCCTCCAAAACCAAGGCGTATTATTTTGATCGCCGGAGCACGTGACCTGATGCGGAAGTGACGTATAGTGCTCAAAAGAGTTCAGCATCCACTGGGAGCAAAACACCAGCTACCGTAAATTCCTTTTACATCGGGGGCACCTAAAGGAAGACACCGGCGCACGATTGGAAGCAGCAAAACAGTAAGTTAACGTGGCTGCGGGGCCGCATTCGACTATCTGTGCATCAATGTCGGCTCGGGACGTGTCGTTGGTGTGGGACGCAGCCGCCGCTCGGCTCGGCTCTGGCTCGCTGCCTGCCTGCCTCCTCTGTGCCGTAGGGCCTGTTGACAAGCCGTCCCCGCCTGAGTGCCCTCCGGACAGCCCGCCTCTGTTATTTTACGCGGCCACAACGATGTTTAGCGGTTTAGTTTGCGCACAAGAATCTGCCAGCGGAGCTAAATGCGCGCAACCGTGCGCAGATTGGCCAGCTAGACGTGCGTCATTGTAAGCTAGCTGATAACAAAGCCCCGGTAACGCCGCCACCGCCGCCGCGCTCCCCCTCTCACACCGCCACTAACTGTCCAAATCCGGACTAAGGTCGTTCAACGGCGCGCCTCGCCTATTTACATAACAAACGCAATTGTTAGCATTTACAGACGCGGCCGCTAACATTAGTCAGGATGGCAGACCATTAAACCATCTTTTTCTGTCAAAAAGCGCAGAAAGGTTCAACCAGATTGCTTCAATCTGGCGTGTTTGTTCGTGTGAGACAGACGACGGCTGTAAAAATGTCATTTCGTTCGATACAGCCGCGGGTCGCACAATTGTACAGTCAGTCCGAATTGAGGGTAAAATGTCCTCTTTATCCGGATCGGTGCAGTTTGATCCACGAATGAATGGGTTAAATGAAATACAATATAAAATGGTTTTGCGTTAATAGCCGCCGGTAGCGAGAAGGTGTCGCTTTCAATTGTGCATAAAATGGAATTTAGACATGCGTGGCGTGGTCGTTCTCTTTCGTTTCGCACCAGTTTTCGGGATTCTAACGAGCAAATGATGCCCCTCGCATTTATGTGCTGGCATTTTTCATTGAAGGGTGACCCGAGTCAGGGACAGACTGGAGAGACGTGAGGAGAGTTGCAAAGCGAGGTTGTGTGTCTATGTCTCCGCCAGAGGGCAGCACTGAGTGAGGGAATCAACAGCACATGAGCGGCAGCTCCAGATATCAAATAATTATTAGTTGTGTAAGACCGAATGCTATCCAATGTTGCTTGCATTAAACCCGCCTGGGTCGGATAGCACCTTCAGATGAAACGAATAATGTCATTTAATCTTAATTGTTGCCTCGTACAGGCTTGACACACTACTTCCACTGCTGCGATATGATTTTTCTGCATTTTTCATTGAAAGAAAAACATCTATTTCGTCATCTGAAGCCAAGGGGTTTCATTTGAAATTCTCTATGTAGTGAGGAAGAGAGTTATAGAAAAGTTAGTTGGGGCAGAGAGGGCCCAGCTACACCATTGTTAGCAGTAGCCGGCAACTGTGTCATCATACATCTTCGAAAAGTATACGAACTGTGTATTCCTGAGTGCAGTGAGACTTATTGGGTCCCTATTTAAGCAAGCCGCTCAGACACCGCCTCTCACATGCACACACAGTAAAAGTCCTGATGAAAGAATGGCAGTTGGGCGCACAGTGTACTCAACTCCGCCGCTTTCTTTCATCACCTCTTTGGATGTCAAACTCTGACACCACAAAATGTGAAGCCACTCATTTATCAGCCGCGATTCAATTAAACCAGCAATGTTGTGACATCTGTTTGAAACAGCCATCTCTGGGAAATACGCAAACATCCATCCATCATAATTTAGATAAGGCCAATTGGTTTGAAGTGACAGTTTGGTGCCTCAAACATTCAAATTTATGTTTGATTTTCATGTCAGTGATGATATACGACATTGTGTTTACATTAAGTGTGGCTGTAGTGGACATTTTTTAAAGCCGCCTGATGTTATGCATGTTATGCAAAACTTAACCAATATGTAAAGGTTGAAATCATTTTGTTGAATATTGTTGAATTTTGCCATCTCTGCATTAATGTTTTGCAGCATCTGGAGAACATAATGAATCCTGTGTACAGCCCGGCACCAACGGG
Organism: Carapus acus; assembly: GCA_900312935.1. Taxonomy (NCBI): domain Eukaryota; kingdom Metazoa; phylum Chordata; class Actinopteri; order Ophidiiformes; family Carapidae; genus Carapus; species Carapus acus. Next base: position 45,755 of record OMPJ01010524.1, read on the forward strand.
AGTCCCCTTTGCCAACACCAAGGGTCTGGGATACCCAGGTAACCTCATAGTAAATGGTATCTGTCAGTTTGTGAATGATTTGTGCAAACGGCCTCGTGACAAACATGGCTTGAAGTTAAACACTATCATTACCTTTCTCCTCTTTGTCACGGAAGCTGGTTTCCCTGTTGGCTATGCAGCAGCTGCGCCAGCGTACACTCCCAGTGTCTATCCCGGAGCAAACCCAGCCTTTCCAAGTGGTGAGGAATTTTTGTGGGACACAATGGACACAACACAATGACGCCGACAACAAACACAGCAACTCATTCCAATTACTGAATCTTAGACTAGTTCCTCCAGCCTTAACTTAATTGCTATATTTTGAAAACGAACATTCAAGATTATGTCCCAACAGGCTGAGTAAAGCCTGTGGAAGCACTGATTAAATTTTTAGCTTCAACTGCTTTGATGCAGAAGTGCTAAGGAGGAAAACAGTCTTGTTTTTGGTACGTGATTGCAATGTTGCTACAGTCCTGATCTGCTAAGCCAAAAAATTCGTGCTAGAACATCATCAATATTAAACGTTGTTCTCTCCCTCGCTCATTGGCAACCGTGCTGACCGAACATGTTATGTGTGTCAACCCCTGACCCCCACAGGCTACTCTCCAGGCACTCCTTTCAAAATGTCCTGCTCTCCCAACACGGGGACCGTCCCTCCTTACACCTCCTCACCCAACCCTTACCCTGCAACGGTTTACCCCGTCAGGAGTACCTACCCCCAACAGAACCCATATGCACAGGTCAGTATGCAGCGCTGAAGCAGAGGTACTACGGGACTGTGACCAGCCAGAATATGACTCTCTACTCTGGTGTGTTCTAGGCGCTCTTAACTTCACAGCAACAAGGCACTTACTACACACAGCCGCTGTATGCCGCGCCACCCCATGTGATCCATCACACGACAGTGGTCCAGCCAAATGGGATGCCCGCGGCCATGTATGCCCCGCCAATTCAGCCTCCCCGCCCCAATGGAGTTGCCATGGGGATGGTAGCCGGCACCACCATGGCGATGTCAGCTGGTGAGCTTTGGGATGGTGCTCTTATCACGCCTTTGCCCCCATCATTGCACCCGTGCAGATGACCTGAAAAGACTAGCAGAGAAGTGCAGCTTGTCCCATTAAAGTGATGGTGGCGCTTTTCTGGCAATGGTGCAATTTCGTCAATAAGTTCGGAATTAGACACGGACGCATCAAGTATTTGTGTGCTCACAGAGTGGCGCCTTGCAGTTTTGTCAGTTATATAATATCACATGGGTTGGTCGGGCCTTGGAAGAGGTATGCCATTTGTTTATCCTGTCTATGTTCGCTGTGCTTCCCAGGAACTTTGTTGACAACTCCCTCACCAGCGCCTGTCGCCCCCCACCAAGTCACAATGCCTACATATCGGCCCCCTGGCACGCCCAGCTATAGCTACGTGCCCCCACAGTGGTGAGGAGAGGGCAGAGTGAGTATCGCTCCCATAAGCAGACTTTGCAGGGTTTCTTTACATTCCAAAAATACAGCTCTCAGCTCAATGTTTTATTGTCTGACACTCTGATGTGATTCCCTCTGCAGGTGAGATGGTAGATATGCATTCAAACTCTACTCCAGTGTTTTTTGCTATTGGTGACGACCTGCCAAGTCGGAGTCTGCCAGTCGCTCTTCTTCCAGCATAATGTGAATCTGAATCCCACTACGTAGAGAGAAGCCGATTTGGATAGGGGGTTGAAGTATAGACCCATCCCCAAAACACCCTTTTAATGGAATAAGGCTGCACCCCCCCACACATACGCAAACACACATATCCCACCTCCAGCAATCTTAAAACCTGCTGCATATCTCATATTTAAAAGCAAATGCTCCATGCAAATCTTTTGTGAATCGTCATGCAGGTTTTTATAGCTTAAACTGTAAGTGGTGAAAAGGGAGTTTGGATTAGTTTTCTTTTAGTTTTAATCTGACATCGGGGGGAGCCATACAATGTGGAATGCATGTGTGTATATATAGATATATCAAATACTGCAAGCTCAATCTACCTGCTGTGACAAATGCAAAATCAACAGAAGGCACACATCCAAAGGAACTAAAAAAAAAAAAGAATAAAGTAATAATCTGCAGTGCTGAATCGCCAGTGGTCATCATACATGTGAAAGTAGTCAAGATGAGAAATGTTAACATGCAAAAATGTAACTGCGCAGTCCAGGCCAGACCAAACTGTACAATTTTCACTGCTTTGTGTTTTGGTAAGTGATGCTAGGTTTTACTTCTTTCTCTTAAGTGGTGCAGTATATGCATTTTTGTCTTATCCAATTTGTATTTTAGGAGAAAATTTGGAACTTTCAGTTTGTGCCTGAGACTGACGGCCATTCCAATACTTAATCATTCTGAGTTTGTTTGCCAAATTCTGAAGCAGCTTTCTTTTGCCAGCTTGAAACACTATATTAAGTGATATAAACGATAAAAGCCTATCCACATGTTTTAGATAGAAGTGTTGTTGGTGGGGATTACGTAGAGGATGTTGTTGGAAATCATTTGCACCCATTTAATGCGTGAATGAGCAGTAACATTTTTGTGTGTGACTGTATGTATGTGAAAGTGGATTAAAATAGAAACCATTAAAAATGGTGTTGTGCCATACAATGCAGTATATGCCTACAATTTTAGGTCACAGTAATCATGTTATTCTCCCAAAATAGGTCTGAAGCACTACGTCAATAACTTAACTGCTAATCTTTGCCATGTTTGGAAAACGTGATTTTTGTGGATAGCACTACTGAAGAAGAGGCTCTAAATATGTAGTGAGAACAGGTCGTAATAAAGGAACCCAACTTTTTTTCTTTCTTTTTTTTTCTTTTTTTACATAGCTCGCTGTTTTACCTCAAGTTTCAAGGCTAACCCACCATTTATCACTGTCTCAGACTTGCTTTTCTAAGTTGCCTCAGTCACCTCAGTTAAATAATCTGTTTTGTAAATGTTATTTTTTGTGATTTTGGTTCTTGTTTTGTATTCTTAAGAAAGACCAAAAATAAAAACAATTACAAGAGCAATTGTCTCATTTTGTATTAATGTGTGTTCTCTTAATGCCACTTTAAACTGCCCTGGTGAAAGATAAGCATGCAGGACCACAGTGCATCATGTTGACAAATACTGTACACAGCAAGATTTACTGGGATGGAAAACAGTAATGAGAAAATCACATTTCAGCATTGAAAAGATAAATAGAAAACCAAATCTAGAGTGCAGTGAAATGCAGAGACGTCTAATATGGACTCAGATGACCAGGGACTGTTACGCAATACTATCACAGTACAAAACCATGTTTCAAAGAGAATCGACACGGAAAAACCAAATATGGGTCTGAACTGACATGAGTAGGGCGTATCACCGCAGCTCGACGATAGGGGGCGGTGACGTGGGTCTTGACATTAAACAACACAGAAGAAGAAAATTCGGGCTGCATTTCCGCGCGCTAACTTTTGTTTAGTTCGAAGATGTCAACTTGGATTTAATGTCTGAAGGTGTCAACTCTGAGTGAGCCGTTCCTTCTCCGTAGCTGTTAGTATTTCTGCACATTTTCACTTGTCAAGAACAGATACCTACGCCTGGAGGGACGTTAGGGAAGCAGTGGCGCAGGTAGTTGATGGTGGTAGATTCAATGTATTTACTCATCACTGTATCTTTTTATGGATCTTGCTCGGTATGACCGAAAAATAGGTCAACTCAGTTTGCGTGTGGTTGTGGTTCCCTGTAAGTGTGATTACCGAGGCTCTGTTTGTGGGGTGTTATTGGTAGTAGATGCAGGATGAGCAGTCTTGGATCAACCAGTGACAATTCAGGCTGTAGTGGCACATCTAAACCTGCTGAGCTTTTTGAGGAAATATGGAAACAATTAAGAGAATGCCACCAAAAAGCTCTCCAAGGTATGAAATCTTTAAGTTCACTTCTACACAGGATCACCCTGGTCTGACACGGAAGTTAAGTTGTACCATGACATTAATGTGTTGCCATAAATCATTCATCAATCTGGGTTTTTTCAGAGCTAGAGGCAAAGGTGGGCAAGCTGAAAAAGGATCGCTGTTTGTGAGTATTCGCCATCGAGCTGCTTTGTATTTGTTTGACCCAAGATATTGCAAGTCGTTATGTAGTCACCCCGCCTGTTTGTATTTGCTCTTTGTCGTGCTATTTTCTCTCCTCTGTAGAGATGCACAGAGACTTGAAGAGTTTTACAATCGCAATCAGCAGCTGAAGGAGCAACAGAAAAACTTACAGGACATCATCAGTCACCTGGAGGAAAGGTGATTTTCACCACGATGAGGCCTAATGTCTTAAAATGGTGCAGGATGTCGCTCCACTCGCCAGAAATCTTCAAATGCGCAAAATATAAATAGTTGAGCAGTTGGTGAAATATGCATATCATAAGTACAAGGTTTGAGAAATACAGTGGTGACGTAATATGGAATGTGTGTGTTTGGGGACGACTTCATAATACACCACATCTCTTAGGCTGCGAGCAGGTGAGTGTGATCGCTGTCGAATCTTAGAAGAGAACCTGATGAATGAAAAAGAGAACAACCGTTGCCTCTCCGCCAAATTGAGTGAGTTTCAGTTTTTTTTTACACACGTTACAATCTAATTTCAATAATGGTTGAGATTAGCACCAAGACAGCTGTGTGTGTTGCTGGTTAAATACTGGTGGTTTTGACAACTGTAAAAATATTTCACTTTGTAGAGGGTGAGAGAGACAGCCTGGAGGATGAAAACAGAAAGCTGAAAACTGAATTACAGAAGGTCAAGAGTTCTCAGTGAGTTGAATGTGTACCCATCAGTGCTCTGCAACATGCACGAAACACAACTCAGAATCATACTTCCCGAGACTGCGTTACACTGAATCATTGGTGTTTCTGGAGAGCCTACCCTCAGGTGTCCTCGTGTCCAGTTTCAGTTGTAAACAAAGGACTGTGGGTTTCTTCTCTCAGTGCAGCGCCTCAGCCCCGTCTGACCCTGACTTCTCCTCCCTCACGCCTGGAGCAAGAAGACGGGATCATCCCTGGCACCCCGCCTCTGCCAACCTCACTGCCCGTGGTGAGCAAGCTGAAGAAACAGAGAAACCATGAAAAACAAAAGTATGTTCGGTACGCAGAGGAGCCCTTACCACTGTCACGCAGGAGTCTCCTCAGTGGTCAGTTTGGTTTTCATTACCACAATATCCTGTAATTCTCACCTTTCCCCTCTATAATCTATGCACAAGAGGCTCAAGGCTGTGTTGTTGTCCTCTTATGAACCCTCGTGCAGAAGCTGTTGACACTTTGGAGGAACAGAAGAGAGCAGAAGTACTTGTGCCAGAGACTTGCGAGATGGAGGCATTCCACAGCCCAGACAGTATGTCAGATTCTTTGTGCACTGGTTAAAGGAGGGAAATATGGATATTAATTATGTTCCTCAAGATATAATACTGTGCTGGGTTACATAGTGTTTCATATCTCAACACAAATTGACACGGAACTAGTGGTAATGATTGCTTGTTGCTACACTAGTGCCCCCTGCTGGTCAACATAATACAGCTTAGCACGAAAACATCCGTCTGAATAATGCAGATATAATCAATAATTCTGAGCTGTGGTTGTACGTTATTGTGTATAAGATAGACAGTTTGTCAAGTTGTTGTGAGTACCATGTCATGTAATACTTGTCTAATACTAAATGAACAATCAGACCCATCCCCCCAGCTTTTACATAACCAGACCTGAAGTTCGTGCTCATTAAAGCTACAGCTTGAGTCCCAAACATGGAGCTTCACTTGATAAGTGACAAATCAATTGACAGGTGCCAAAAGATGGTAGTTGCCTAAGGACATTATCTCTCATTTCAGAAGACTATAATCACAAAGGAGAGGAGATGGTGGCTGAAACCTGCCGCTTTGAGCTTCCTGACAGGCCTCCCAGGGTAGGCATTCCATTTATTGGCCATAATTAACTACAGTCAGAACAATTCTGTATAATGTGAACTCACAGTGATATCAAACACGTTCATTTACTGTTGCTGCTTGAAATCTAATTGACTTGTGTTGTTGTACTTCGCAGAGCAAATTACAATCTCAGGGCCAGCCAAGCAGCACAGCGTCTCCCATGAAATGTGAAGCTCGCTTAAGGTAGTGACAACTGTGACACATTAATCATTTCTTACGTTTTCCTGTGAATTACATGTTGTCATTAAAGCTCTTCAATGTGTTCTTGTCTGTCATTCACAACCTAACCCAGCTGCTTCTTGCTAATTACTGATTTGCTTGTCTGTTTAAAGGCCATACTCTGTCTCCACTCCCTTCACATTGGTCCAGCATTCAGTCTCCACTCAAATAAGCGTCCCGATTCTCCTCCCAAGGGTCAAATGCAATTCAGGTGACAGCCCATTTCACAAAGCCAAGAGGCGGAAAGAGGATATCAATCCAAACAAGGAGGAGGAAACCAAACAAGGAATTCATGGAGAAGAAGAAAAGCAGAGGAAGGCCCAGCAGCCTGAGCAGATGAAACACATCTCATTACCTTTGAGCAATTTGAGCTTCTCAAAGAAGGGGACAAATGTAAGGGTTGATGACGTCACAGTTTGGTCTGAGCGCTTAAAAAAAGCAAAATGAGGGAAAATATTTCATCATGCAGTTTAAATAATATTGTGTGTATATGTTCTCACAGGTTTTGACAGCAAAAAATGTGACTTCCAGCCAAAGGTTGGGAGGCTCTTTGTTGATACCTGCTCTCAAGCAGGTAGAGGGAAAACTGAAAGACGACACAAAAGAGGGCGACGTAAAGGAAAAACAAGGCCCTTCACAGAGTCTCAACAACTCACCTGGCCATAGTGATGGCGAAAATGGTCAGTATAGTATTATAAAACAGAAACTATACAGATTCTTGGCACAAACATTAAAACATTTTGATTTGGGGAAAACAATTACTGTAACTATTTTACAGGATCAGACATGCTGCTTTCTTCACTGAAGAAATTACAATGTTTGCAATGATGCTTCTTTTGATTTTTGCAGAAGAACAGAGGCTCAGGGTGGAGCACGTGTGGAGCGTTGATCCTGCACTGGTCTTGTCACAGTATGAGAGCGAAAATGGGAGAGAAGAAGAGGTACAGAGGATTGTGCCTGTGACAAGAGGGTCACTCATTGTAGGATTTTATTTAAGCACTGAAAATGCAGCAGCATTTTTGAGAGGGGTTTCTCAGCAAGATATTTTGAATGAAGTCTCCAATTATGATAACAGGTTAAATATGCATTTTAACTTATGATTGTCTCTTTTAGTCAAGGCAAAGCAATTGCGGCCATGGAGAGTCAGTGGATCCTGATTGCACCATGATCAGTCACAGTTTACTTCTTCGTCATGCTAACAGCCAAAGCGGAGGAGACGGCTTGTCCGGTAAATGTCATGCACAACATCTGTGTCGCTGGTCCCTTTGTAATTTGACGGGATGGATCCTAGCTCATGTGCACCAATAATGAGGATAAGAATGTCTGTCTGCTTATTCATTGGCCGTTTTACAAGATCCACCTGTCAAGGCAAATGACAGCTTCGATGAGATGTTTGACACCACAGCGTATGGGGAGTTCAAGTCTTTCAACACGCCACATCCAAGCCAGATTCAACCCTGTTCGGAGGAGGAAGACAGCGAGGAGGAGGAGGGTGGGCAATCTTGTTGTTTGTCAATGAGTCATTTTTATTTTAAAGTAATTTTTTTTAATTTTTCATTTTTAACAGAGCAAATCCCTCTGGGTGACACACCGACTCAATGCAGGAAGAAGAAAGACGGGTGAGAAAGTCGGGTGTTGGTTGGAGAAATCTTGGTGTTGGTTTTTATCTTATGATATCTAGATTTTTGAGTCATTCTGCATTGGACAACCATCCAGGGCAATCAAGTATAGTGAAGTAATGACTGACATTGTTCACCCTCTTAACCGATTAAACCCATAAATCTGCAGAGAGGATGGGTGTGAGAAGCCATCGCAGACCTGTCATTTGATAGGAGAAACTTGAAACCACTGTTGGCTTTTTGAAAACCTCTCCCCTCTGCAGTCCAATCTGCCCTTCATAAGCTCTTCAAATTGAATGAAAAACATGTCAGCAGTTACACCAGTATACAGCATCCATACCACTCATGTTCAGCATTTTTACAATCCAAAGTATTGAATTATTTCTGTCAGGTTTGGCAGAACTTTCCACATTGGAAAGGAGAGTTTGCTCAGCTGCATGAGTGATTTGAAGTGACCAACTGATATATATATATTTGGTGTAATTCTTTTCATATCTAAGGCGCCCAACATTTGCACATATGGCAGTCATTCGGAAGAAAGATGAGAGAAGAAAGCTCAAGGGAACCACCTGTAAGGAGTGTGAAATTGTAAGTCTAATCCTGTTTTGCACTGCTTTTAAAATTGTCTTCTAATAATTGACAATGTTTTATTTCCTACAGTATTACGCCAATCTGCCTGAATCGGAGAGACAGAAAAAGCTGTCTGCCTGCTCCAGGCACAGATTCCTTTTCATTCCTCCAAACACGCCGGAAAACTTTTGGGAAGTTGGATTTCCCTCCACTCAGACTTGCATTGAGAGAGGTGATTTCGGTCTTACCTTAAATACACAGTGTGACATTCTGATGTCTTTTTAACACATTTAATCCATTTTAGGCTACATTAAAGAAGATCAGAATCCACAGGGACGGTTACGACGAAGACAACCTCTAAATGCATTGTTCTCTCCAAAGAAAATCAAGGAAGAGGACCCGCACACTTAACCTCATGCTGAAGTGAATTAGGAAACAGTGCCCTGTGAATATGAAAAGTGGGATTCCATGACTTACCTAATAATCTTTACATTTTTTTCTTTTGTCCATACTTAACTTGTGCAGTGCACAAAATCAAGCTGTGTCTTTGTTTCACATTGTTCTGCTGCTACTTGCCCACTGAGTGGAAGATGTTGGAAAAAATAAAGTTAATACTGTTCAAACCTTCTGAGCGTCCCAAAGCTGTATTGCAAACAAAAATGGATGTGCATTGAGATCAGTTTATTTGATCAACAGGCTGTATTTATACATGTGAAAGCAATTGTAAAAATACAAGATACTTGAAAAGATTGTTACTTGAAAAGTCATAAAGTGCAAATTTGGGAATATGACAAGCTGCCACTAAGCTTTTGTTTCGGAATACAGCATCAACGCCTCTCCAGCATGGCTGGCAAGCACACTGTGACCAAAGAATAATCAGTACATTAATCAACAATAATGGCAGGGAGAGGAGTTTGCCTCTGCAGTGTTTTGAATATTGTCTGTTCAGCATAATACTCACCAAAGAAGACAGAAAAAATTCATATTAATATCAAAAATAAAGGGTGACAGTGAGACAGCAGCAATCTATAAAGAAAAGAGTAATATGAATGAGTTGTTTGGCTCTATTTGTCTTATATAGATGTCATTTATTTCAATATTGCACTGAGTCCTGTCATCTTCTCAACTCTTAATGACTGCAGCTGTCAAATGCATCAGTAGAAGGCTGCTGAGAAGGATTTGTGTGAGCACAACCACCTACAGCTCAAAGTGACAATGACAAAGGAACTGGCCCAGAACTATCAGCCTTTTTTCCTCCATAGTGGAAATCTGGAAATTGTCAATAAGTGCCTTGGGACACTCAACTATGAGACACTCAGGAATAGACAAAGATTATGGGCGTCATATGAGAGGTCAAGTAAGGTAGACAGTCACCTTTGAAAGAATAATCCACGCTCCACTGTGTTCAGACGTTCCAGTTTTTAGTTTTACTGTTGCCAAAAGGAGCAAAAATCCCAGCAAGGCACTGCAAAAGGCAACCATTGAAGCATTCAATGAAAATGCCAAGCCAAATATTTATGGTCTGACTTTTAAAGTGGCTGTTGTTGGACTGAAAGCTGTTTTTTTATTACCTGGCGCAGCAACCACAGTGAAAGGCAAGAGAATAAAGGGAAGGGAATTCCCAAACTGCCACCAGATCACCTACAGAGCGACGAGAGATGTAAGTGCAATGCAACTGGTTGAGTGAGATATCTAGGACACATGTAACATACAACCAGTTACCAGTGGGGTGAGCAGCAATGGCCAGTAAGAGCACGCTGGATAGAAGACAAGTGAGGATGGTCATCAGTCAATGGAAAATACGTTCACATAGAATTTACATCATCCTGCAGGTACTACGACACAAATAATTTTAGAGAAAATAGGTATTTATTTAGCAGAGGCTGCTAATCAAACATTACCTGAAGAAGTAGTTAATGCACTGCTGCTCAAGGTCACTATAACAGAAAAGCAAAACAAACCATGTTTTATCTCAAACGTTTCCTTGTTTGCTGTGTTTGCAAAAAATATGTTGGGTATTTTTGCACATTGTAGATTCAAAAAGGGGGAATATGCAAAAAGCTTTATTTTACAATTTCCACAGGTAGTTGAAATTGACAATGTTCTGTAATCTGACCACAAACATCTCACATTCATATTTCTGCCCGATGCCCTCTTACCTTAGATGAGTGGATCTGTATTTACTTTGAAACACCCTGTACGTGCCTGAAAAGTGAAGATGCATTTTTTACCTTAGGTCAAAAACATCTCCTTTGAAACAGCGCCATATGTAATGAAAACCTTAATGATCTGTGAGCCATCAATGATGAAATGCCTTTGGAATACCTTGGATCAGCTTTTCGGTGTAATCTAATGCTAAAATGTGACGGGTGGGCGGCGCAAATGGGCTCCACAAGAGGGAACAAATGAAACTCACCAACACAGAGGACATGACAGACAGCCCACAGGTAACCGTATGAGTCAAACTACAAGGTCAATACACGTAAGAGCAAAGATGTGGATTCGCATTAGGGATTTATTCTTTTTTTTTCTGTCAAGGTGGCTCAATAAGGAGTAGGTACCTGAGGGTCATGTACGGGCAGGCAGAGGGCCGACAGCAGCATGAGGCTCAGACTACACAAGGGAGCAAAAAAGATTCACTTTTCAGTTGTATTGGTCTTTGTTAACTCATTTTATTGAACACACATACCAAATAAAGGTTTCACTGCCCTCTTTAATCAACAAGGATCGATAGTTGTGGCGGAGACGTTTCCTTCAAAATTATACTATCATATCTAAAATTCAATTTGTGCTTGTGAGTGTGTGAGAGAAACATTGGCGAACACAAACCTTATCAATTTCAGCCAATGTGTTATCTGTTGCTGGTGAGAGAAATATGTGGTGAATACACAGGGGTAATAAGCAGGCACCTTAAGCATGTATCGGCCAATGTATGCACACTTACCTCTTTGTACACCAACCTCAGGATTATACAACTGATGACGTGGGAGGAATTCTGAAGAGTGAAGAAAATTGGAATGCCCTGGATGAGCGGGGGAAAAAATAGGTATTCAAAGGTCATGCAAACACCATGTTGAGCTAAGCAGTTACATTGCTGGCATACAAATTGAGAGACAAAGATGATACAGTCTGTTGTTAAATCAATGACGGATAATAATCATACCAATCGCGATAAAGCCCTGGAACCTGCATAGATGTTCCCAACAAAAAGGAGTGACCCAGGAAGCCACAAAAGAGCTGTAGATCTGTGCCGAAACATTAGAAAATCTGATGAATCTACGTAGTCATATGATATGCAAGGCACTGTCACTTTGTAATATGAACCGATTCATTCTACCTGGTGATGCGGGTCATTTCCACCCATCCCAGCTTCACAGAGAGAAGCAGCAGGACAGCCCCAATCAGTGTCTGCCATCTGATCACGAAGTTGAGATATTAACAAAATTAGGAGATCATATCAAGATCGCATGGTATCTCAAGTGCATACATAACAGAAAATACATTGAATACATCATAATTTGAACCTTTTTCAGTGTGAACTTCACCTACAGCTTTACAGTCAGAATATATTCCAAGTCATTACTGTAAACATTGAGGGATGATCCCACTTTACTGAATACATCACTATCATGCAATGACCACCTGAGGACATGACATCATCACACAACACAAATCAACAAAAGATTATCTCAGCAATTTTCTGGTTGCTACTCACCCTTGAAACAAGGTTGGATAGGTGAATTTTAACACAGACAAGACGAACTGCACAAACAGAAAATTCGATTAAAAATGCACTACAATTTACATTTATTATTTCCCTTTTGCCATTTAGATTTTGGCAGAATTTGAAATATAATTGGTTTCGTGCTCTACATTGCGGGTGTAACGTACACAAAGATACATCTGTTTGGAGAATATTTCATAATTCAAAAGTATTTTTGCGTGTTGCCACTAAAGTGTTGACAAACAAAATAATAACTGACAATAAATACTATATTATGAGGTGTTTTTTTCAAAGCACATATGTGGCGAGCAATTGTTACACATCATGCAAAATTAGCGGGAAATGATAGAAACTTTTCAGGATTCGGCTTTCACTTCACTTGAATGCAAGTAGAGCGATTATAAATATTTCAACATTTTGTACGGGTTTTCCAGGACTGCATTAGGTATTTTCCCGAGTTTGGCCATAACATTTCAGTTACTTTGGCGTAACTTCGAGGCTGGTTGAGCTAACTGGGAATATTCAAACTGATGTTGGAACGTTCAAACACTCACCTTATTAGTAAAATATGATACAACAAACACAAAGCTGAACGCGAGGCCCCAAACGTGCCTTCTCCACTGCATTACGACCCGCAAAAACTATGCAGTGGGGACATTATTTTTCTCTTTGAACCACACGGAATTATTGTCGTTGTCCCCGTTTCAAAGTGGAGACGTCTTAAAATAGGAAGCTACTCCCCACGCCGGAGGCGATCGCGTCACTACGTGGTCACACAAAGATCGTCGATAGCTACGAAGACATCCACTTCGCTCATGTCCGATTATGCTCTTATCCTATATGAAAAGTTTATCTCAAAAACATGTTTTCCCCCCTAAAATCGTAAAATTTGCTCTGCAAAATTGCGATTATAACAAACGACTGTAGCAAATGTGATTTTGATATATTTCTGCTCACACATATTTCCGTTGAAATTTTGAGGCGGTTGAACGATGATACAAACATTTTTACCCGCACATTTGAGCGTTCTTCGCTTAATTTGGTTCGCAATATTGGGCCTAAAAACAGACTCGGAGTGACTCCTCTCCACTTGTAGTGATTTAGAGATCGTCTATGCGGTAGGTCACATGGGTTTAATATGTTGACAGACAGAGCGCGGTGTGTGGATACCTAGTGTGCGGTGTGTTACCGTGGTTGGACATTCAACAGTGTGATGTCGCTCCTTCAAAAACACACTGCAAACGCTCCAAAGATAGGGTCGATTTGGTGCGACGAATTCTCTCATCATATTCCTGCATTCAATGGTCCTGCAGTGGCCTGTTAGCCAGTTTTCCGTGCTTTACCAATATCCCGCAATCATAATAACCTAGTCCAGTAAAGCGATGTTATATTGGCTCTAATGTCAGCTGCTTGGTGTGTTGGTTACTGTTAATTCCTGTTTTTGAGGGAGTCCTGCACCGAAGTGACTGCTTGTAACTATAAGACGTTTAAGAATAAACTAATCCATACTTTGACTTTTCGATCAATTTTGCCTCAATGCCCGTGTCCCCTTCACTGCTGTCAATTTTTGTTCTACATTTTCAAATGGGGAATAATTTCCAACACTGAATTGTCGCCGAGAATCAACTGGGATAATCTGTTGATTTAGTTTGACTGCCTCCTGATGGTAAAATGAAAGTATTGCACGGCCCAGTAATGAAAAAACTCTGTTGGAGCAAATGAAGTGACATACTGTTGACTGATGATTTATGTAACCATTCAGTAGTTGGTGATTCACCTGTCGCTATAACTTGCCTCTTGCAGTGATTTCTAAACCAGGCCAATACCGGCAAATATTGTATTTCATCATACAGTGTTAATGATGTAACGCTTGTTGAGAATAACAAGTTGTTTACAATTTGTCGGTTTTCCTCTTGCAACCTATCTGCTAATTGCTCTCTTCACATGTCCGAAGCATTTCAGTCCTGTCCTTTTTACATTATCTCCAAATTGCTCCATCGCAGGTGTTCCTCTGATGTGCTCATTTTCAATCATGGACTTTAACCTCAACATCTTCATCACCTCTGTCTCATTCACTTTCTCATTCACTTCCTTATCCTGTCTGTTATCCTGTCTGTTAGACTCAGACGCTTTCTCCAAAGAAACATAATTAATGAGACTGTCCATTAAAATGTTATAGTACAATAATCTATACACTTGCAAGCCTGCACATCAGATTGAATCTTTGAAATATTAATATATGAAATAAAATAAATGAGCCAAAGTAGTTTTAGTTTAACGTTCATACTTATTCATTGAGACGAATGTGATATAATTTCTTTATTGCTGACAAATTCCTGTTTTAAATTCAGCCTATGACGACAAGTAATATTCAAATAATTAATCACGTCACCTCCATGTCGGCGCTTTTAATCTGGAGAGTGAAAAATAGCTTCCGGTGATGGTCTCCTTATCTCGTTGTATGTACACTGCAAAAAAGTCACGAATGTTTTTTTTCCCCAATCGAATAAGGACGAGTTTATTTCAGGACAAAACTTTCCTATTTTGATTCCTCAAAATGATACAAATTGACCCTCATTAATCTTATTTGTCGTTATATTTTTGGAGGGGGGTCGTTGCTAGCAATGATGTGAACCTTATCTCACTTGTAAGATTGAGTTATTGGAGGGAACATTAATTTACTATTATTTATAATAAAGATATAAGACATGTATCTGATCGATTTATTCCGAGCATTGATCGATACGTCGACCCAACCAGGTGTCCCACTAGCACTATTTGCTATGATTAACACCCACGCTGCTGACCTACATTTGTAGACAACTGGAGTGAAGTTGACACTCAGTTGTCCCAGAGATTGACAGACCAATCATATGCCGGGAAAACTCCGTTTAAAATCGTCTCCAATTTCTTACTTGATCGTTCAAAACCAACTCGGATTAGGGGAAAGTTCTCATCGAGATGTTAATTCCCGGAAATTCTTGTTCAGGCGCCCAGGTAGAGGTTCTGCATGCGAAATCCCCGCTCCACCCGACATTTTTTACAGTGTGTACCGCCCTCTCACGTAGCCGCTGTGTGGGTGAAAGCGACACTAAACCCATCAGCAGTCCGCATACAGCGCATCGCAGCCGGGCCCGGGACGCTCTCACACCCGGCGCCACGCTCCGTGGAGCGCTTTCTCCCGGGTTCTCTTCATTCTCTCTCGCTGCGATCGCCGCGTCAGGTGCAGCATCCGGACCGGTCCGAGCAACTGGGCGCCCGCACCGTCAACCGCGAGCCCCGGCCGGGGTAGAAGTGGTGGGAATGGTCGGTGTGTGGAGCTGCCGAGGTTTCCCTCCCCAGCGTGTCACGGGGGACGAGGCGCGTCAACCTGTCGGTGTCGGGAAGCTCAGCATCGGCCAGGGTGAGTGACCCGAGAGGGGTTCTTTTGTCTTTCACACTCAAGACAGAGACACACACACACTCATACACGCGTCCGCCAGACCGCAGGCACAATAAATCTATATAGATCTCTGTGCGGAAATCGATGGATCTGCATGGTGGTTTTCCGTCCGTGTTTACAGCCTTTCACGGTGGTGGTGTGTTAGAGTGCGGGCAGTGAGGGATGCTGAGGTTGGGGATGTCTGACGCGGATGGCCGCATCGGGGTCGATCGGTCCATTCAGCCGGTGGCCTCCCATTAGGACGAATAGATGGACGGATGGATGAGAGGATGTTGCGCTCGGTTCACGCATGTATGCGGCGGCCAGACAAGGTGTCCGTGAAGTAGGCGCACACACACGCTTATACACACATCTGTACGAGGTTCAGATTAGTCCCCACAATGAAAATATCCCTGGATTACCTCTTATCATAGAAATGAAACGGCACAGTATTAATACATTTTCATTTTTTTATCAGGGTTGTGCCTGCTGTAATGAAATATAAAAGCTCCCTATGAGGGCCCGAGAGACTGTCTGGATCCTTTGTGGTCTTAAAGGTTAAAGGTCAAAGCATCAACAAGGATTTATCTGTCAGCCAAGCTCACATCTCATCAATCACTCCTCTAGCGTTCCATCACTGACCCATGTATGCCTCTGTAGTGGCTACCACAAGGCATTCTGGGAAATGTATGACAGCATGACCTGGCACAATAGACGTACTCGTCTGAGGTGCTTTGTCTGGATGGGAGATGTGTGATGAATTTCTTAGCGTGTCAGGACGTTTTCTCGTCTCCCCATCAGGGCGAGAAGCTTCAGATCGCTCGGGGAGTCAAAACGCAGCTACCGAGCATCCAGCAGAGGGTCAAGAAAGGCGAGGGAGCAGCAGCAGAGGCAGCAGCAGCAGCTGCCTCAGCCTCCCTCAGCCCGCTGACAGCCGCTCACTGTCGCCATGGCCCCCACCCTCCCTCCGCACGCCTGTACACAGCCTCCCAGATTTCCATCTGTCCTCAAGCTATGACTCGTTGCTAAATTATAATTCAGTCTGAGTCAATTGTTGAGATGACCTCTGACTTTATATAAGGCATCAAAGCCACTAAATGAGGAGATGAGTGACGGTTCTGTTAAGTATAGTGCAGAGGTGTGTGCGTATGTGTGTGTGTGTTTGCGTGTGTGTGTGTCAAAGGGATGGTGTGTGTTGTCTATTGATCTCCCTTGTACCCGATGAGCAACCCAACACTGACCTAACCTGTAAATCCATCCACTCAGGGATCACTCTGTCAGAGTGAGGCTGATACACGAGACACACACACACATATATACGTACACAACGCGCCGGCTGTAGACAGAACACACTACCGCACTCGTGCAGTACATCAGTGTGATTCATACTTAGCTGGTTTCAGATTTGTGTCAATCATTCCTCCGAAATCTGCTGAAAACAAGACAGCTGCTGAATGTCGATGCATGCTAAAAGCAAACAACTCTTAATCTGATGGCAACGTTGTAACCACAATAACTAATAATTAGTTATGACATCATTCAGTCACTTTGAGACCATAATTTGTGAGAATAGAGTCCTTACTCCCTCTGTGTCTGTGCTACACTGGCATCCAATGAGGTCAACCACGTCAGTTTTTGGTTTTGACTTGTTTTTGTTTGTGTGGTAGTCTTCCAGAGATGCTCGTGCAGACTGGAATGTTTTTAAGAGACATATCGCAGTGCGACGCAGCACAAACGATGGTGTAAAACCCATCGTCGCCCCTTTTAACCAAGACTCCTGGGAAAATGCTGAATGGGGCATTTATGCTAATGCACATAGTCCTGTTCTCAAAATCTGGGAGGGATATTTTTATATCTGGACCAGCTGAGGTCATCTTACAGTTTGAATTCATCCTATATTTTTAGTTTTGGATGATTTCCAGGACCGAGAAGAAACCAGTCAGCTGTGAGAGGACACTGCTTTTTGTGCTCCAGAGTTTCCATCTTTGGCGCGAATGCTTTCTCAGCAAAATGGCAATCGGCACTGTTCTCCAGAAAATCACAGCGTCACTGCAGCTTTGTCCTCCACGCTCTTGCAGTTCAGAAGCAGTCTTACGTGAGGACCCACTCTGAGGAGGAGAAGCATCAGAGCAGGCAGAGTCAGGGGGGTTTTATCAGTTCTCTTATCAGGTTTGATCCAAACATTGATGCTCCGGTCTTCTTCTGGCAAGGAATGGGGGTTTGATTGTCCCCAAGATAAAGCTCAAACAGACTTGTGCAGACAAAGCTCTCAACCGAGGGCGCCATGTTTAACTTGAGCGTGTGTTAGTGTGATTCCGGGAGCTAATCTGGCTAGCACCTGGGACGCATACACCTGGGAGGACACCCAAAATAACTTGGATGGTCTTTAAGGTCCCATCTGGGCCTGCTTATCTCTCGGGACCCTTTAACTCAAACCACCCCAGGAAAATCCAGGGAAGTTTATATGTGGAAGAACTGACCTGGAATGGCAGTGGAAAATGGGCCAATGGGTTCAGATTTGGCTTGTCTGACTGACTGTTGATGTGTCTTTGGACTATGATATCCCTTTGGACCCTGTTGATGAGTATTAAATTAAAGTGTGTAGATTATCCGAAATTTGAATAAATCAAACTAAACTAAAGGTGGTGTTGATTCTTTGCTTTGAGTCTTTACCCAGTAGTACAGGGACGAAATCAGACTGGAGTCGACTCAGCAATCAGTTGGCGTGTGGGGTTCGGATGCTGGGCCTGGATCCGGACAAAGAACTCTGTGTCCTCCTTGCTCCTCCTCCTCCTCCTCTTCCTCCTCCTCCTCCTCCTCCTCCTCCTCTCCCTCAGTATCTGTTACTATTCATGATCCCTTCCCTGCTTCTCATTAAATGCTCCACAACTCTGCGGACACGTCCTCCATGCGACGGAGGCCCGCTTTCACTCCCAGCGTTGCGTAAGTGCCCACGAGGAGGCGCGGCCTGAGTCGTGCTGATCCGAGGACGCGGGTGTGTGCTCGTGGGTGCGCGTGGGCTCGGTCCAACACGTCCTCCAAATAGCCTCCATCTGCACAGGTGACATCATAAATCGTGTGCTGCCAAAATGAGGCAACCAATCAGTGTAGCTGTCACTTCCTAGGCTGGTTGCAGACATTGTCATTAGAGGATTAACGACATCGGGGTGTTAAACCTGGTTGAATGAGCCAGATTAGACTGTGACTCTTTGTGGACTCGTCTGACCTGCCTCCTATCAGCGCAGGTCCATTAGAGGAACAACAACAACACATGTTGTGTTACAGGGTGTGGCTAACATACCCCTGCCCACATGTTTTCTCACCACCGTATCGATTGACACGCGCTTAGCAATGGCGGCCCGATTGATGTCGGCCGCCTTTTCACTCCCAAGCACGCGAGCTTCACGTGCAGAGTCTCTGGCTCTCTATCAGCAGTCTCACATTTCGTGGAACGTCGGCCAACAAACTGTTTTTTTCACGTCACGCGCTCCAATTTCTTCGTGAATGGGCCTGTTTCTGGCAGACCTCCTGTCGGCAGCCTTTACCTCAGGTGGCTTTCTAACGCTGCGGCGGCGGGGAGAGAAAGCCGGAGAAACTGCTAATGCCTCCGCTCACCTCAGCCACACTGAGATGAGGACACGGAAGCGAGGAATAAACACGGTGGTGGTGATGGCTCAGACAGGGTCAGGAGCAGCACATTTCTCAGCTCAGTCCACATATGTGTGTGTGTGTGCCCGTGTGTGTGGATAATGGCGCTTTCTTATGTTCCACCTCCAGAAGCACAAGCTGTCTCGTTACATCAGTCTCTTCTCTCCGCTGTGAGCAGCACCAGGCAACAGATTGTTGCGGGCGAGAGGATAGATGACGTGTGTGTTATGTGTGTGTGTATGTGTGAGGGTGGAGGTGGTACCCAAATTGAGCAGATGTGTTGGTGATGCTGGTGTTGGCTGGTGAGGGATATTAACACATCAGTGGAAGAGGACCACCAAAAGGCCTAATTTGAAAAGAGTGATGTCCAGTTTTAATATCCTGTGTAATATATACTGAATATACCTGCAAATTATGCTGGGCCTGCTCCTGCTGTGTTTTTTTCTTATCTTTTCTTATCAGCAGTAGCAGCAATTTACCCAACCACAGAGATCCAGTGTGTGTTACTCCTCATTTCAGTCAGAATTTTGTTTTATGGGCGTCACCCTGTCTCATCCACCACTCCCAACATATCCAGTGAAGTTATCATGAATGGAACTTCCAGTTTGCCTCAGTTCGTGGAGTGCGACTGCAAATATAGGTCAAAGGTGACGCAAAACTGACAGTCTACGATAAGTGTTGGATCTAAGTTTGATCTAAAGCAAAGACGTTACAAAGTTTCCCCACCACTGTCTTTGGATTCCTTCATTTGAGAGCTGGCAAACTGGTTTCCGAGTTGCGACATACCTCCAAAGCGATGTCCAATGCCCCGCTGTCACAATCAAACACACATCGGCTGACGTGAACGGGAGGAATCTTGCCTCAAATGTCAGCCGCCCTGCACCCGAGGGAATTCAGCCAATAATCAGCTGAAACCGGGTCCATTACTGTAAAGCGCCAGGAGACGAGTGGATGGACTCCATGTATGTAGAATCTAGGTCAGACTGTGTGTGTGTGTGTGCGTGCGTGTGTGTGTGTGTGTGTGTGTGTTGGTGCATTCATAGATGCACTTTTCTTTATTCATGAACTTGCTGTGTTGGGCTTTGCGCCGTCAGCATTAGAGATGAATGTGTGTCAGCGTGTCCAGGCAATACTGACCGACAAGCGAGCGTTGGCATGGCAACACCCCACTTCTGTACTGTTTTTTTCAAGCTCTGGGATGGACTGCTGTCGCTCCCGGTGTGGTGTGGTTGTGGTACTGGCAGAGAACACCTGTAAATGCTCGTGTGTAAGTGTGTGTGTGTGTGTGCGTGTATGTGTGTGTGTACAGGCTCGTGTGCAGACACCGGTGCACCTGAGGATCTCTCGCCTTTTTGTTTACAAGCCAGACAAGGGTTGCAAAGGACGAGGACGGGTGTGCACGGGCGCGCTCTGTGACGCATTTAATGAAGACACGCCGGGAAAACACATGGGGCCACTGATTGGCTCTCACACTGTTGCTATGGGAGTTCAAGCTGCGCAGCCATTGGTTAGGACTTTGTCCAGGGCGACCGCTGCTTGTCAGCATCTCACCGTCGTCTTGGCAACAGACAGGAAGCAGGAGAAGGATGTTGTTATTGTTGTTATTGTTAGCTGTTGGTCCAGACAATGGAATTGAAACGAATCAAATGGCCAATCTCGGTTGCCCTCACTCTTCTTCCCCTCCCTTTCTCTCCTTTCTCTCTCTCTGTCTCTCTCTGCCTCTCTCTCTCTATCTCTCTCTCTATCTCTCTCTCTGTCCCTCTTTCTCTGTCTCCATCTCTCTCTGTCTCTTTTTTTCAGAAAAAGTCTCTCTTTTTTTTTCAGAAAAAGTCTCTCTCTCTCTTTCTCTCTCTCCCTCTATCTCTCTATCTGTCTCCCCCTCCCTCCCGCTGTCTCTCTTTTTTCCCCTCTCCCTGTGTGTTTGTGTGTGTGGTCATACATAATTTTAAAAGATGATCCCTCAACACATTGCGGTCACAACAGCTCTGTACTCTTACCCACACACACGCACACACACACACAGACACACACACGCACACACAGTGCACGGCCAGTGAGCAGAACCTTCTAATCCTCCACTAAGGGACGATTATGACTATGACACGTTTAGATGAAAAGCGATGATGTAAAAATGGGGATGGTGTGTTAATGTTTGCCTGTTTTTGTCTGAGAGGGATGAAAGAATTTCAGCATGAAAACATGCACTTTTGTTTTTAAGGACTGCGTGAATACACACACGCACATGCACACACACAAATATTCTTCAGAGCATGTGTCCTTTGAGATGTCGAATTAGTTTATTTCACGCTTCGCCGGGAGGGAGAGCTATTAATTCTGGCGCATTAGATACACACTTAAAATTATCGTCCTTGTGCGAACTGTCACGGTGACAGACTGTCCGTCAAATGTTCGTTGGACACAAAGAGCTGAGCTGACCTGAGGTGACCCACCCCAGCTCACAGCTGTATCTCTGCATCTGGCCAGACGGCTGCTGTCAAACAACCTCCCCTGCAGAAGAGGACATGGACCAAAGCTGTGTGTGTGTGTTTGTTGCAGACAGTTATTTCTCATATAGCAGAGTTATGAATCAAGTGTGTTGCTGGTTGACACTTGAGCACATCGACGTGAGCCATGAATGAAGGAGACAACGCACATTAGTCCACCCACACATCTCCATGCCCACCATCCTCCCACACCCCTTATTCAACCACAATCTAACATGTCAAACCAGTTCTGCCCCCACACCTCCTCCCCCTTCTTCCGACACTCACAAATGACTAAGCTCCTTCCCACGTTTTGTCCCGAGGGAGGTAATTGGTGTCAAGAATGAGGGAGTAATAAGCAGGGGAAAGCTCCCCGGGGGTTCCAGGAACAGAGGTGCCGGGGTGGGATGCGAGAGGTGGATGTATCAAAGCGGACATGGTATCGATCACGGATTAACCTGCTCACTCTGGGGTGATGTGGCTCAGACACGTCCCCCTCCACCCCGAATCCCCCTCCAAACAAACAGGGCAACACCCTGTCACACAGGAGGAGGGGAGAGATTCCGATTTTTCCACCTCCGCCCAGTTCCAGCGCCTGCTGCTACCCGAGCTATAATTGTCAGCCGTTTCCGCTGTCAGGGCCGACCAGTCTGTGCCTGTGGGTGCGTGTGGGAGAGAAAATCTATTTTGCTCCACAGCTGTTACACGAATCGTTTTGCAAAATATCACATTTGACACCTCAGAAAATGTCTCTGCATCTATTTGGATAATTTTTCGTGTTCCAAGCCGCGGTCTGGATAGGTTGTACCATTAGTCGATGGCTAACGCAGCACATCTCTCCTCCCGTCCTCCCTCCATTCTCAGATGAGACCATGTGGTTGGGTGGCGCTCCATAGCCTCCTGCCTGTTTGCCACTCCACGATTCTCCCTCCTCTTTTCTGCCCGTCACCATGACGACCACCCTTGAGACGCTGCTGCCCCCGCCGGACCAGGAGATGAACCCGGAGCCGCTGGACGGCTGCGAGGACACTACGGGGCCGTACCAGGTGGTTCCCTCTGTCGTCTGCTCCATGTGCTGCCTCTTTGGCATCATCTACTGCTTCTTCGGTGAGTTGCGCGTTGAGCTTTGGCGTAACGCTGACCAGAAACGCGTAGCTGTAACGTTTCCCTGCGCCCGCTCTCCTCAGGGTACCGCTGTTTCAAGGCGGTGATGTTCCTGACCGGCCTGATGTTCGGCTCCGTCGTCATCTTCATGCTCGGCTACAAGGAGCGTGTGACGGAGACCCAGGTGAGCGTGGAGGCCATGGTGGGCATCGCCCTGGGCATCGGCACGCTCAGCGGCCTGGTCACCATGCTGGTCCGCAGCGTCGGCCTCTTCCTGGTGGGCTTGCTGCTGGGCCTGCTGGTGGCCATCGCCACCCTGGTGGGCATGGAGGAGCTTTCCAGCAACCCGCCCCGCTCGGTCTGGGTGCCCCTGGGCGTGCTGCTCGGCCTGGGCATGCTGTTTGCCGTGCTGACGCTGCAGTGGCAGCGGCTCTTTACCACACTCTCCACCGCCATGTTTGGTGCCGCCGTTATCACTGTGGCTTTGGACTACTTCGTGGAGCTCTTCGCCTTGGTGTTTTACGTGTACGAGCGATTGAAGGCGGTGCCTGGGAAGCCCGTCTGCTGGCTGACGTGGGTGGTGCTGGGGGTCTGGCCCGCCCTCACCCTTCTGGGAGTCATAATCCAGTGGAAGGTGACAGCAGAGGGATACTCACACACTAAGGGTGAGTAGAGGAATGACAGGACCTGTAGACGTCAGGTGCTGCTGGTGGTGCAAGATTGGAGGTCTCACACTCTTTCTCTATCTCTGTCTCTTTCTTTCTCAGTGATCATTAGCCGGCAGCAGAGGAGGATGCAAGTGATGCGCATCCGCCAGCGCGACGACCGCTACCGCAACAAGAAGAAGAAGAAGCAGCAGCACAGCTCCTCCCATCACTCCAGCACGTCCAAGCAGCTCCACGCTGAGCCCGCCTACCGACGCAAGCCCAACCCCATCCGCCGCTACGACACCGATGTACTCTCGCCGGTAGGGCGCGTCGTTTTGTTGTTTTGCGCTCATCGAGCTAGCATCGCACGCTGAGGGAGGACAAACTTTCTCTCTCTCTCTTTCTCTGCAGAGCTACATCCAGAGCTTTCGGGAGCGGCAGGTGCAGTCTCAGTCCTTTCCGGGGCAGCTAGTGGGCGGACCTCACGCCATAGTGGACGTTGGGTACGACTGCGGTGCCACTGCGCCGCTCACTGGAGCCGCAGGTCCTTCGCTAGCCGTCTGACTACTGGTGCTGCTGACAGAGGCTGGAAAGAGGCACCAACACACTTTGTAACCACTATCCAACCTCTCGGACAAACCGAAACTGGGTTTAACCGCACCTTGAAAATAGCTACACCCAAATCTGTCTTAAGGGGAACTATGAACGACCTGGGACGAACCGGAAATGCAATTCATCGTAGGTCCCCTTACCACTGATATTTGGATCGTGACGCTCCTGTTTTGCTCCCTGCTCAGCACTGGAGCAACAGTAGAGTCCTAGTCATTGCTTTTTTTGAACAAGCACCTTTCACAAATGCACAAATGCATGCACGCACTTCTGGGCCCAGCCAACCAACCAACCAACCAACCAACACCTTGCAGCTACAATCGTGAGGGGTTGATGCGCAAACGAACGCGAGGCGCAACCAACCCTACTGTCTGTCCACACACCACACCAGATCAGGGATGCAAACCCGGCTCAGGTTCTCCACGCAGGTACGCGCGACAGATCAGACACCTTGGACGCGCCACCCTACCGCTGCTTCCTAGGTTTCAGGAGAGCCACTCATGCCATCATCGAATAGAAATGAAGTCAAGCTGAGCTGAGGTCCTTTCTGTTTTCTGTGCCATCTGACTACAATTCACCTTGAAATTCGAAAGGGGCACCATTAGTCCCTCTTGGTGCTGGACAAACTGGTCAAAGCGACATTCAAAGGCCAGGATTCTGTTTATTGGGTGCCTTGACCCTTCCTCAGACTGTGCCATTCAGCGACAGAAGGGGTCGGACAGGACATTTGAGCTGGGCCGGGATGCTTTTTATTTTTCGGGGCAGTCGCCTTGGAGGTGCGACTCAGCAGGGTAACATTTAGGAAGAACCACAAAGCCATATTTGTATTGGCACCTCCTTTTTCTAACACTACGGGGTCAGTTCCAAGTCTCCCCGAAATGCAAGAGTCGTCTCCACCGTGCAAACTGCACAGCGGGGTGCGCCACCTAGGGTCGTGGCTGTGATGGTCAGGTCTGTGAAAACGGTGATGATTAGTCGATGTGATAGATGCGATTCATGACACCTTTTAAGAAATTTTAAAAGATTTCTGTGTGTGTTCTGTCTGAAAAAAGCGACAAACTGGCGAAATGACGCTCTAAGTTAATCTCACATTTTTGTTCACTCTGTTCAAGTGAGAAGTTCAAAGTTTTTAACAAAATTTGTCTCTTAAACAAAAGATCCGACTCGTCTAGAGAAAATCGTGCATGACTGACGTCATCGCCCTGCGCCTTTCCTGCCCCGCCCCGTGTGGCTCCATTTAGGCTCCGCCTCCTGTGAGACGTCCCTTCATGTGAATCCCTATACACAACTACATCTGTACATACAACTCTGCACTTTTCTGGCTCTGCATTATTCTTTGGAATTTTGTAATCTCAGTGATGTTATTTAGATTTTAGTTCTCCAGTTTGTTTTTCTTATTTATTTTGCAGGTTCAATTTATTTATTTCTGTTAAAGGAGAGTGCAATCTCATGGAAATAGGCCAGTAACTCCATGCTTTCGCTTAACAACTTGAATTACCATCCTAATTCTGATTATCAAAGCATGTGTTTTGTGGGCCTGTGTATAATAAATGTGATAATTCAGTGTGTGTGTGTGGAGTTTTGATTTCAGTTTGAGATGAGCTCTGGCTGAGGTGCTTCTTTTTATTTATAGATGATCACAAGAATCAAACCTATGCAACATGAGACTCAACCCAATTTTTATTGTTACTAAGTAATAAGATCCACCTTACACCCTACCTCTCTCTTTTCCATCTTTTTTCATCCATCATGATCCCACAATGACAAACATAAAAAATCTTTATTTCATGTTGCTCTGTCACATTTTTTCCACATTACCATCTGCAATCTGTAGAAAAATGTGTAACGCTGCAGAAAAAATATTGTATCGAATCGTTGACCGTCAAAGGTGTATTTTCCTCCAAATGTGTAAACCAAATGCTATTCCAGGGTATTTTTATTTCATTCCCAAATTAGCATCACAAGATAGAAATAGCAAAATCAGGGTCAATTTGTGTGTGTCAAGTTTGACTGCAGATAATTAATCTCTGAACAAGTTTAGGATACACGCACACCCCATCACATACAGGAAGAGAACTCCAGCCCATCACAGCCACTTTCACTTCTTTCCTCCTTCCTTTTATTTGTCTTTCCTCTATCTATCCATCTCAGAGGCGGCAAAGGAATTCTGTCTCTTCATTCTGTCCGTGGGTGTTTACATGACATCCTCCTGGTGCTGCGTCGACTCGCTGACAACCTGGATGACACACGTTTGAGGGGGAAGAGAGCAAAGTGGGCATGAGTGATCAGATCACTCGCGTGAATGAGGCATTTGCAAGTCAGTCGCGGCCTCACTTGCTCTAAGTGGAATTTTATGTCTGTCAGTGGCGAGGGCGATGAAATAACCCTCTCGGCTTCTGATTAGCGGGCATTTGTTTTCTTTGTGGTGTGTGTTTACAGCCACGCCAGGCCTGGTAAAGCGTTCCCGGAAAAGGAGTGGTGTTTACTGTAACGGAAGAGCGACGTGTCATCTTTCACCAGGCGATAAAACAGTGAAAAGCCTCGGCGAC
>OMPJ01010525.1:8806-32062 GCA_900312935.1 Carapus acus
TTAAGGGGGAGGCCATCACTTTCAAAGCCACCACAGCCGGAATCCTGGCCACCCTGTCACACTGCATCGACCTCATGGTGAAGAGAGAGGACAGCTGGCAGAAGAGACTCGAGAAGGTGCAGGAATACAAATGCTGAATTTAAGTGTTACTAGTAGGGCGGGCGAAAGAGCGAGTTTATTTTATTTGCGATTAATCAAACTTTAATTTCGTGTTCAGATTCCAGTTAATGAGCATTTCATGGTATACAGTCAATTTGACCTTTTATGAGGTTCTTCTTCTCAGAGTATCTTAAATGAAAACTTGCTTTAAAATCGTTTACATTGATTCTTCCAAAGCAAGTCAAATCAACTAATTGTTTATCACAACGTTAATAGCGATTAATCGCATTTTCGATTGCCTGTTCAGAATCCAGTAATTGCTCTGAACCATTTGGAGTTTTGCAGAAGTGGAAGAGATATGCGAGAGCAATGCAGTTGTGGGACGGCCGGTCGGCTCACGGCGCCACGTTCCACCGTCAGAGTGCTGAAAAACAAAGAGCCGCTTATTTAAACATCACATTGCCTGTGTTTGTGTGTGTGTGTGTAGGAGATGGAGAAGAGGAGACGGATAGAGGAGAGCTATAAATCGGCCCTTAACGACCTGAAGAAGAAGTCTCACTTTGGGGGTCCTGATTATGAGGTACAGCCTCGGCTCACCACAGATTCTCTCAGATTTCTTCTTTACAAAAGAAAAAAACAAAGGTTTGCCAGTCTTACCGCACTACCACTTGTCACCACAGGAGGGCCCCAACAGCCTCATCAACGAGGACGAATTCTTCGACGCAGTGGAAGCTGCTCTGGACAGGCAGGACAAGATCGAGGAGCAGGTGGATGCGGACGCCACACTCGCCGCCAAACGGACCTGCCAGCTGGCATCTGTCGTCCTTCTAATATTGTTCTTCTCTGCCGCCGCAGTCTCAGACAGAGAAGACCAAGATCCACCGCTCCAGCTCCGTCCCCTCTGGAGACGCCTACTCCAAAGCCGGACCCCACAGGTTCTCAGAGAAGGTTAGTCCACCTCCTCTGCCCCATGAAGGGCTCCCATCTCCATCCATCCATCCTCCATCCATCCCTCCATCTCCTCACTCCTTCTCCTCTCACCGCCAATGGCACTGGTTCATGTGTTTATCACGCTCATGTGTAACTCTCTCTCCATCTCCTCCTGTCTTGTCTGTCCATCATCTCTGTGGCTCCTCTCCTCCTTTAGCCTGCTTGTCAGGCCTCCGCTGCTCTGATAGTCACTGCCCCCCCCCACGATGTCCACAGACTCAGCGCTGAGGTAACTCGGGCACCGCAACTCCTGCATGCTAGCCGGGCCTGCTCACGCACATTTGACTCGACTCGCGGGGCTAACTGGGCACGTTAGCAAAGTTAGCGGCCTTAGCCAACCCAGAGATGTGCGGCTATGGAGGAAAATGTTTTAGTGAGGAAACTTTTGTGAGGAAATCTTCATTTGGCATGTGGATAAACCATAAACTCTGGACTATAGAGCGCACCGGTATATAAACTGCGCCATCTAAATTTGAAAAGAGAATAAACTTTCCACACATATAAGCCGCACCTGAGTATAAGCCGCAGGTTTTCGTGTTGTAACATGAGATTGCAGTTTTGATGTAAGACGTGCCTTTTTTTACAAGCTGCCTGAAAATGGGCAGTACGGCATCAACACAACACCAACACAACAGTAACATGCCTGGTTAGAAAATCAGCTTTTCTGTCCTCTGAAAGCCTTTGTCGTCTCTTTACATCGACTTCAGTCTTCCCGCTGCCGTCCAACGTCTCACCAATGATTCATCGATGCCAAGATTGCGATCGGTCGCTCTGTCTCCCTCTTTGATGGCCAGATCGATTGCCGTCACCTTAAAATCTGCACCACCTGCATTTGACTTTGGCGTTGCCTGCTGCACTGCCCCCCGGTGGCCGTCAGCTGGCTAAAATCGCTAATGTATAAGCAAAAATCAAAGATACATGAGGACAGAATGGAGGATGTCTTTTAATGATTTGATATGTTTGTCTTTTGTAATACACTAACTACATTTTGCTTCGTTGATGATTTAACACTGAACGGAAGCAACATTATTTAAGTAAGGAGACGCATAAATAACAACAAAAAACTGAGACCCTTACACTGGCTTAGCAGAGCAGCAGGAGCTTCTACTACATCTGTGTGTGCGTGTGCGTGCGCCTAACATACTCACTCCATACTCACTCCCATCGGCCGGTCCGCCTCGGGTTTGCCGTCACGCCGCTGACGCCCCCTTGTGTCCAACAGGTGGAGGAGATGGTGCAGAGTCACATGACCTACTCGCTGCAGGACGTGGGTGGAGATGCCAACTGGCAGCTGGTGGTGGAGGAAGGAGAGATGAAGGTAAGACCAGGACTTCTCCTGCTATCAGCGGGAGGGACGGGGGACGGTCCTCGTCCACTGTCTCTGTCCTTTCCAGCTATGCGGTCGGCTTTAGTGATGATTTAGTTTTGGTTTGAGCGCATGATTGTCTCCACGAGTTTAGTATTGATAAATACTAAATTGTTTTTTAGAAAATTATGAAAAACATATTTATCAATAATTATTTTTTGATATGAAAAAGTAAATAGACAGTACACTAAATAGATTTTGAAAAATGATGATGAAAGCATTTATTAATATTTAATTGATTTTAAAGGATATGAAAAAAGTTTTTATCATGAAAAACATTCGTCAACACTACATTAAGTATTCAAAGGAAAATGAAAATACAAAATAGTGGTCATATTAATAGATAATAAATAGATACATACCAGTGATTAAATAAATACATTCATAGATATAAATTAAATAAATAAATTAAAAGAAATACTTGAAAACACCAATAACTACCTAATATTTCTAAGGTTAAAATTCTATCAAATATAGCTGTCATAATGACAACAAAAATGCCAATAGATGACTGAGGAAATTTTAAAACTTTTTTTAAAGCAAAATTTGTTTAAAAACACAGGAACAGGAGCAGCTAATGGAGTCTGTGTGTGTGTGTGTGTGTGTGTGTGTGTGTGTGTGTGTGTGTCCAGGTGTACAGGAGAGAGGTGGAGGAGAACGGGATTGTGTTGGACCCCCTGAAGGCCACACACTCTGTGAAGGGCGTGACGGGTCACGAGGTGTGTCACTACTTCTGGGACACTACCTACCGCAACGACTGGGAGAGTGAGTATCTCTCTGCTGCCCCCTGCTGGAGGGAGGTCTTCCTTCATCACTCAACCTCGTCCCCTCTCCTCCCCTCTCCTCTAGCAACCATCGAGAACTTCAACGTGGTGGAGACACTGTCGGAAAGCGCGGTCATCGTGTATCAGACGCACAAGGTAGGTGGTTGGTTCTATGTGGACCGGATCTACGTCCTCCGTGGACCTCCTCAGGTCCAGGCGTCCCCCCACCTGGCAGAGGTTGACTTTGCTGTGTTGTCTCAGCGGGTGTGGCCTGCGTCTCAGAGGGACGTCCTCTACCTGTCGGCCATGAGGAAGATCGTGGCCAACAACGAGAACGACCCCGACACGTGGCTGGTCTGCAACTTCTCGGTGGATCACGACGACGCGCAGGTGAGCACAGAGGTGCATTTTGGGAAATGACCCCCCACTTCATGCTCACCTCCCAACCACCACCATGTCCTCTCATGTCCCACAGCCAACCAATCGTTGCGTGCGAGCCAAAATCAACATCGCCATGATCTGTCAGACCCTGGTCAGTCCACCAGAGGGCGACAAAGAGATCAGCCGGGACAATATCACCTGTAAAATCACCTACGTGGCCAATGGTGAGTTTTTGTTTTTGGATTTTGATGTTTTAGAGAGTTTGAGTTGACAGATCATCATGTAATTTGGTGTTTTCTTTTGTTTTTTATTAAATGAAATGAGATGAAATGAGATGAAATCAGATGAAATTGATATAAATAAATAATAATAATGATAAAAATATAATCGAATTTACACTAAATTACATTACATAAATCAGATTACATGTAATTCAATTTAATTTTTAACTTTTTGATCAGTACTACTTAAACTACTTGAATTAAATTAGATTAGATTAAATTAAATTAAATTAAATTAAATTAAATTAAATTAAATTAAATTAAATTAAATTAAATTTGATTTAATCCCATTTTGTAAATATTTTTTTGCAGTGAATCCTGGCGGCTGGGCTCCTGCGTCTGTCCTGAGGGCCGTTGCCAAGCGTGAATACCCCAAATTCCTCAAGAGGTTCACCTCCTACGTGCAGGAGAAAACAGCCAGCAAGCCCATCCTGTTCTGATCCGCAGGTCTACACAACTTTGTGCGTTTTGCCAGTTTTTGTTATTTTTTGCTGTCTCGCTTGCTCGCTCACTCACTCTCTCACACCATCCAGGTCCCCTCAGTCTCGACAGGATGAGGACGCCTGTCAGGAGACTCACTGTTTTCCTAATCGGCACAAATGACGACCGCAACATCCACCATGCTCCCGCCAATCAGAGGAGAAAACGGCAGTGGCACCCCCTGGTGGCTGCTATCATCTCCTATAATTCATCAGTGCCGTTTTGTTTCATATTTGACTACTTGTGATCAGCTTTCTTAAAAAAAAAAAACAAAAAAAAGAAAGAAATTGTAATTATCAGCCAAGCGGTTTGAATTGCTAACACACTAAAAACGACAATGCTGTTTCACCGCAAATTCTTCACTGTCGAGATTTACGCGCAAAATTGTTTCCGTCAGAATCAGCCCGATAATCTGACCGCTAGCATCTTCCTGCTAATGTTAATATTTGAACTCACGCGTGGCCAAATCATCAGGCTGTGTTGTTTTTTTTGACGAAGATGAATAATATATAAATGTAAGTACGTTCTGTAAGTTTGTAAAAATCAACACATCCGCTCGCAGCTTTTGTTCCGTAATTCTTTGTAATTCTGTAATGCTGAACGCTCCAGCAAAAGCAAAATAAGGAATCGAAGATGATTTATTGGAAAGAAGGAAAAAAAAAAAAAAGACGTCTGGAGGGTTGTCACGTACGCGGTGACCCCTGTGAAGGACGTGACCTTTCCGACTCTCTCTTATGACGAAGCCGCTTTCAGGTGCCGACGGAGAGACCATTGAGAAATTTCTCTGACCCGATTTTCCTTTGCTTCTGTTTACCGTCTTCTTGTTGGTATCCTGTGAATTTTGAATGTTTAATGAGCCGCGTAGCGTCTGAAGCATTTCATCGCAGGTCACGACCCCTGCGCGCCCCCTCCCCTCCCAAACGCCTCCCACACATGCCTTAGCCAAAACGTGACTGTTAAGGGATGGAGAAGAGGAAGTGGGTGAAAGTGCCTGTTAGGAGAGTTTGAGCTCTAATCTGGTGGATTCGCATTCGGTTCTGCTATCCAAGAAAACGACCCCGTGCCCTTTGCTTTAGAGATAAGGTACGAACCCGCAGAAGGAACGCAACGTTGGGTTGACGTCGGCCTCTTTTCACCCATTTTGACACATTTTGTGCGTTGATTTTGTCGATTTATAGCGGTCAGTCTCGCATTTCTCTATCGATCCAACTTGGAACAGCACAAGAAAATTTCAAATTTCAGAATCTGATTCGTTAAATTGTGTCCGTTTTGCTTTGTGGGCCTCAGAGGCTCCCTGCTGTGTGTGTGTGTGTGTGTGTGGAGGGGGTTGGGTCAGATGATGCTGAGCTCCTCAGCCCAGCAGAGAGAAGAAGTACCCCCCCCAGCCCGACCAGGACTTTTCATTTAGTTGGCTTTTACCGCGTAGTGTCAATTGAATGTAATTAGAAACAAAAAGCTCTTTTTGTAAATTTGTCCTCACCACTACCGTGGGATCAATAAAAGACGAACGTTATCAGAGTCGTGGCACTTTTAGGCGTCCATGTTTGGAACTTGAAATAAAGTAAGTGCATCTTCCTGGTGTGTGTGTGTCTCGGTGCTTTTGTGCCAGAGCGCAGAACTTCACCACACTTCATGAACGTAGTGTCATTTATTTTAAATAAAAATATCATCTTGACACATTCGTTTTCAATTGGTTATTCTAACGTACAGATCGGGAAGCAGCTTTGACTGGATGTGTGTAAGGCCACTTCAGTTCTCAAACTCACACTGACAAAAAAAAAAAAAGAAACGTTGCCTCCAAAATATCGACAATTCAGCTCAAAGCACTGGACAGTTCCAATTCTGTCTCTTTTTAGTATTTATGGCTTTGGTTTTGTTCCGAATGAAACAAAACCCACTGGCGGTTTGGCATCAGGAAATCATGCGAAACAAAAAACGACATATGGAGCTGAAAATGTGATTCAGTGCCCATCAAATACAACCTCCTGTGTTAGAAGTTCATACTGGGCTAGTTAATGATATCAGGAAAAAAAACAGAGGCACGGTAAAAAATAAAAATAAAACAAAGATCTCGTATGAATTCAGAGGCTCTGCATTGCTCCATTAAATCAGTCATGGCGGTGTTAAACCGCTAGATGGCGCAACAAACAGCCTCCTCAGTGCAGCACATGAGCTGACAAGCGCACCAACATGGACTACAGTGACACAAGTGGGTGGGCTCAGTGGCACCCCCCGCTGGGGGATATGGAGAAAGGTACGCAGTGCAAATGACGACAGCCGCGCTGAGGGGCTGCAACACTGATAAAGCACAAAGCGAAGAAGATACATTCAGGTGGCGATGTGACCTCTGGGACAGAGACAGGAGAGGAGGGGAGAGGAGAGGAGGGGAGAGGAGAGGGAGAGAAGAGAAGGGGAGGAGAGGAGAGGAAGGAGAGGAAACAAGGAAAGGAGACGGTGGGAGCTTGTTGGCAAGTGCAAACATTTCCTTTTTGTTCAAACAGTCAGCTCCTCCTCCCAATGCTGGAGAAGACGCTGCTCCCTGATTGGTGGTTTCAGCGGATGATGGTTTCAGCGCCACACTGAGGCCAAACAGGTCGAGCGGCTCCAGAAATCCAAAATCCTCGGTGCAAAACTTCACAAGAAACAAAGAAAACAAACAAACAAAAAACCCTTGTGTGCTCATTAGAGCTCCCTCATGTCCCAAACACAGGCAAATGGCACAAAAAAGATGCAGCACAAAAAAAAAAGTACCAGCGAGGCCGACAATCAGCTGAGTAGCACGCCAAGCCATCACACACACACACACACACTTGAAGCGAGTAGTCCGTGACCTCAGTGACCTCAGCGACCTCGCTCACCGCTGCTCAAACTCCTCCGTCCTGGGGTGAGAATGTCCCGAGTTCCGAGTCCACGTTGTCGCCAACATGGCCGCCTCCTTCCGTCCTCCCCCCTGCGGTCTGGGTCACGCCGCCTCCTTCTGTTGTGACGTCGCAGCTTCGGCCAGGTTCAGCTTGGATCTGGGAGAGGTCGGAGGTCACAGGTTAGCAGCAAGGTCACGCTAATGCTGTCGTGGCGGCGGCGGCTAACGCTGCTCACCTGTTGTGGGTCAGGTGACTGCGCACCAGGTGTCCGGCGGCCAGGGCGGCCATGAGCGACAGCTCCCCCGCCAGGACGGCGCCGCAAACCACGCTAGCTAGCTGCCGCGCGTTGTCCCCGGGCCGCCCGGGGCTGCTGCCCTGCACGCCCAGCATCTGCGGGACCGAGAGGCGGAGGGTGAGGTCGACGGAGCGTGAGGTCGGCGGCGCCCTGTGGCCGCGCCTGCTCCACGGCCACGCCCACGTACCTGTAGACACGCCTGCTGCGGCGGCAGGTTGGTCCCGCCCCCCACGGTGCCCAGCTCGATGGAGGGCATGGTGCAGGCGATGTAGAGGTCCTCGCCCCGCGGCCCGCTGGGCTCCATCAGCGTGATGCAGTTGGAGCTGCCGACCGTCTGCGCCGCATCCTGGACACACGGTTAGCTTGTTAGCGCCAGCTTTCTCCTCATATCTTCGCTCGCATCTTCGATCAAGATGTGTCATTCAACTTGTACATAAGACGAATGTCAAGAACTGCCTTCCTCCATCTTGGTAACATCACCAAGGCTTGGCACATGATGTCTTTAACCCTTAGATGCACACGTGGGGTCAAAACTGAGCCCTGGGGGTTGTTATTCTTCCAAATCTTCATTACAAAAAATTATAATACATTAATATTCCAGGTAATCCTCATTAAATATGTTTGTGACATGAGGAAATGTTTTTCTTAATTTATGTTTTCAATCATTTAAACACAAAAAAAAGAAAGTCACATTGAATTGTATTCGGTAGCGTTAGCTGTGTCCTCACCTGTCCGCAGGCGATGTACACGGCCGTGACGATGTTGGCGGCATGGGCGTTGAAGCCCCCGACGCTCCCGGCCATGGCCGAGCCCACCAGGTTCTTGTTGACGTTCAGCTCCACGAGGGCAGCCGTGCTGGTCTTCAACACCTAGCGCAGGAGAAGAGGAGGAGGAGGAAGAGGTCGTCAAGGCCACGCCTGCTTTCCACTTTCCGCCGCCCAATCAAGAGGAGAATTTGAGGTTTCCTGACCTCGCGGACCACCTGTCCGGGCACGGTGGCCTCACACACCACCGACTTGCCGCGGCCCACGATCCAGTTGAGGGCGGCCGACTTCTTGTCGGTGCAGAAGTTCCCGCTGACCGACAAGACCTCCACGTCGGGGTGCTGCTGCTGGAGCCGGAGCAGGGCCTTCTCCGTCCCCTACACACACACACACACACACACACACACAGATGAGACTGTGAGGACCTCTAAGGCACCCTGTCCTCCTCTGGCACCTTGGGGTAGAGGTGGGTCAAAATATCGAATAACACTGGGTCCCAAAAAAATCAAAAACTGGGACTTGTCTATGTTTTTTCAGCCGAGTTGAGACCATTCTGCAATGCTGAATCCAAAATGACATCCATTTTTCTCAATCAGGTCGGGTTTTAATCCTAATTTAGTTTAGAAAAATCCAATCATTTTCTTCAATCTTCATTTTTGTGATAATATCAGTGAATATTTGTTAATATTTCTCATTCAAAAAAGGTTTTAGGGGAAAAAAAATGTTTTCCAACAGGACGAATTAATTAAATGGAGGAATCTTTTGTCACTGATGTCAGGAGGTTCTCCAAAGATGTCGTATTTGTCAAGATTTCTAGTTTTGTACTACATATGCACGAGTGAACTGCTGTGGTGCTGCCTGCTTATGTTTTATTTTCAGATGTTTTATTGCTCAAAGGTACTATGAAGTAAATAACATAGCACATGTGTTGCTAAGGCAATGAGAAAAAATTGAAAATTGCCAACAGATACTATTTATCATTTGTGTGTTTCTACTACTTACTGAATTGAATCTGAGCATGAAATCGATATAGAATCAATAATTGAATCGAAACCTTCGAAATCGAAATCAAATCGAATCGTGAGAGTCTTATCAATATCAAGCCCTAATATTTATTATTTGTGTATTTCTACTTCTTAATTTGACTTTGAAATGACTCTAGGCAATTAAATCAATATAGAATCAATAATCAAATTGAATCAAAACCTTAAGAATTGAAATCTAATCAAATCACAAGGTTCTTGGCAATACCCAGGCCTACTGCTAATCTTTTATTTTCAGATGTTTTATTGCTCATAGCTGATGTGAAGTAAGTGACATAGCACACGTGTTATTATGGGAATGAAAATAAATAATCAAAAACTGCCAACAGGTACTATTCATTATTTGTATCTACTTCTTACTGAACTGAATCTAGGCATTGAAATTGATATAGAATTGCTGATCGAGTTGAATCGAAACCTGAAGAATCGAAATCGAATAGTGAGGTTTTCATCAATCCCAGTCTACCTTGGAGGTCATGTTCATGCCCATGGCGTCTCCGGTCTGCGACTGGAACCTTATGTACAGGTTCCTCCCCGCCAGCCCCACCATCAGCTTCTCCAGACGGGCGAACCTGGAGGGCGAGAACGTCGTTTAGGACGCGCCGTCTCCCCCCCTGTGGTGGAGGAGGCGTCAGGTCTCCTGCTCACCTGCTGGTCTGGTCGAAGGCCTCCTTGATGACGGCGAATCCCTCGGGGGTCTCCAGCCAGAATTTGACCTCGGCCGCCTGGCAGGCGGACGGCAGGCGGACCACGGGGCCTCGGGTCATCCCGTCGGCCAGGATCCTGCTGCTGCAGCCGCCGCTCAGCTGCTCGGGGTCAACACACACACACACACACACACGCATACACAAAGAATCATCAATCACACACACCCACAAAAAGCGCTGGAAATTCCACTTTCCTAAAATATAATTATTCAGCAACCTCTTCATTGATGCAATGGATTTTTCAAAATAAAAGCGTCCCTTGTATGTCGAGGCACTACTGTGCTTCAGGGTTCTGATCGGGTTCTGCGTTCGTACCGCGACGGCTCTGCAGCCTCTGTTGGTGCTGGCGACCAGGCATCCCTCTGTGGTCGCCATGGGGATGTGGAACTGCTTCCCGTCCAGTAGGAGCGGGCCGGCCACGCCCACTGGCACCGGCATGAACCCGATGACGTTCTCGCAGCAGGTGCCCATCACCTGAGGAGAGGCGAGAAGACATTGAGCCACAGAGGACCGTCACCCTGATTCTGTTCCTCAGCGAGCCGAGCCGCCTCCTCACCTTGGAGTAGTCGTAGTCCTTATATGGGAGGCGGTCCAGCGCCGTGGGCGTGGCCAGCTTGGAGGCCAGCATCTCCCTCCTGATGGCCACGCCCCTCTCTGGGCTCTCCAGCACCTCCTCCAGCTTGTAGGCCGGAAGCTTCCGCGACGTCACCAGGTTCATCACCTCGGCGTCGCTGAGGACTTGTGGGCCCCTCTGGAGGGCGACAAAGCATCATGAGGAACAGGAAGTGGATACACACTCCGCTTCCTGTGTGTGAGGGCTTCCTGCGGCCGCTCACCTGGGGGTCTGAGAGGACCGTCATACACTCCTCTAGGCTCCTGGGCTCCCAGGACGGACAGAACCGAGAGGCAGGAGACAACTCTGCCTCACTATCATCTGGGGACTTCGCAAGGTGCTCCGCCACCACTGCTGTGGGACAACACGAGGACGAAGGAGATGAAGGAGAAGAACAGAAAGAAGAAGAACAGCGAGAAGAACACGGAGAAGAAGGAAAACATGAGGAACAGAAAAGGGAAGGAGACAAACAGCGAGGAGAAGGACACAGAAGAACACAAAGAGGAGAAAGAACATTAATAAGAACAACAAAGTGAGTGAGAAGAACACAAAGCACAAGAACAATGAGAAGAAGAAGAACATGGAACGGAAGGGGAACACAAAGAGGAAGACGAACAATAAGAAGAGGATGGAAAGGAAGAGGAACACAAAGAGGGAGAAGAACACAAAGAACATGAGGAGAATGAGGAGGAACACAGAGGAGAACACAAGGAAGAGCACAAAGAAGAACAAGGAGAAGAGGAAGACGAAGACGATGAAGATGAGGAGGGAGAAGGAGAGGGAGACCAAGGAAGAAGATGTCGAAGAAGACAAAGATGAACACGGAGAAAAAGGCAAAGAGGAAGAAGGACGCAGAGAAGAAGAGCACAAAGGGGAAGACAAAGAAGACGAAGAGATGAAAAACACAAAGAAGAAGAACACAAAGAGGAAGAAGAAAACAAAGACACAGAGGACAAGGAGAGGAAGAAGAGGAAGAGGAGCAGGAGAGAGAAAGCAACCAAATATTCCCCAAAGCCTGGTGAACCTTCAAGGAGGCACTGAAATGAAGAAATCACCTGTTTCTGTGCTCATTGTGTCCCCCTGCGACCTTGACCACGTCTTGGTGGTGGTTTTGGCTGTCGGGACGTTGCCGCGGCAACACTCGTTCGCCGCCTCCAGCTTGGGGGGGCTGAGGATGGGGACGCTAAGGGACAGAGACGAGGACGCCTCGGCCTGCTCGAAGAAGACGTATTTGACGGCGAGGAGGAGCGCCAGACCCAGAGTGATCACCTGCTCCACGCCAACGCTGGGGAGAAAGAGAGAGAGAGAGAGAGCGAGAGAGAGGGGGGGAGAGAGAGAGAGAGACAGGAGAGTACAGCTGGTGGGTTACTACATAACAGCTGGAGTACTAGTTAGATAAATTAACACCAACCTACTTAATATCAAACTAGAAAATCTTAAACTACTTTGAGACCAACCTGGAGAGGCGAGGGGGCCACCCGGTGCCGGCAGAGTCCAGCCTCATGGCCACAGGCCCCTCAGCCGTGCGGTTCTGCCCGGGCAGCTCGGCACCCAGTCGAGTGTGGGCGTGGACCAGGACCAGGCCCAGAGACTGAGGAGGGTCAGAGGAAGAACAGGAGAAGGTGAAATTAACTCCACGCCAGGACCAAACCTCATGGGGGCGTTTGAGAGCTCCTCACCATGATCATCTTCACCCTCTGGGTCACCGGGTTGGGTTTGTTGCCTTCTTCCTCAGCCAGAACGCTGGCAAACTGGCTCAGCTGCCAGATGGGGCGACCCTCGCGGCTTTCCCTGGACAGCTACACACACACGCACACACACTGCAGTCTGAGGAGCAAGATGC
The DNA here is from genome assembly GCA_900312935.1 of Carapus acus. NCBI lineage: Eukaryota > Metazoa > Chordata > Actinopteri > Ophidiiformes > Carapidae > Carapus > Carapus acus. The sequence continues at coordinate 21,294 of OMPJ01010525.1, forward strand.
AACCCAGTCGGAAACAAACAAGTGCCAGAAGCCTCCAGTTTTTACCTCCAGGACCAGAGAGACGCAGGCGGGAAAGAAGGTCATGAAGACGATGTAGTTGGCCAGGACAGACATACAGCCGAAGCAGCACATGATCTCCAGCTGTGGGACGCCTGAGAGACGAATCAGGAATCAGGAATCTTTTATTGTCATTATCAGTTAATGCATAATTTGCATTGTGCAATGAAAATAAGGTGCTTAGTTCCGGTTGAAAAGGTGTCTGGAAAAAAAACAGAAGGAATATATACAGACAGTACAAATAGTATAGTATAAGTAGTTTGTATAAGAGAACGAGAGCGCTGTACCACCCTATTTTCCGTACTATAGATCGTTCCAGAGTGTAATTCACACCAGCCAAAAAAGGCATGATAATTATGAGAGAGAGAGAGAGAGAGAAAAAAAACATATATATAAGTCGCACTGCACTACAAGTTGCATTTTTTGGGGGAAATAGATTTTACAAAATCCGAGACCAAACAAAGAAATTTCGTCTTGAAAGGCAAGTTAAAGAAATAAGAACAGAACAGAGAGAAACAGGCTGAATAGACGTACAGCACGCAAGCATAGCCCACCGATGGCTACTCAGCTACTGTATATGAAGCATAGACTGAGTGATGAACTGAGAAAGTGTCTGGTATGTTACTATGACAATTATTCAGGTAACTGAAGCATAAAAACAAGCTTACAAGTTTGCCAAACCCTCCATCTCACTCCAAATCACTAAATCCATTGAAGTCTTCATCCTCTGTGTTGCTTATGAACAACTGCGCCAAACTGCGCCACAGAAGTGGATAAATTACAGTTACGTTGAAATTTTACTGGTGTATGAGTGGTAGATACTGGTACATTAACCTCAAGTGCCCATGGGCAGTGGTCATTGTGACAATAATAAACACGAGAAATTATAGATCTACATATTTCACCTAAGTCACACCTGAGTATAAGTCGCACCAAACCATGAAAAAAGGGGGCGACTTAAACTCCGGTGGCTTCGGTACAAGCGAAGGATGAGCAGCGTGTGTACCTGACGTGGTGCCGATCCCGATTACCAAACACTCCACCAGGGCGTCCAGGGTGAAGGTGGGCCCCAGGATGGCCATGCCTGCTGAGATGTTCTCCCTCACCTCCTCCTGTAAACGCACACACACACGAACCATGACCGACTATACACACAGGGCATACAGCGAGTGGACTAAACAGAGAGAACACCCCTCAAACCCCGACGTTACCTGCGAGTTGGAGCTAAGAGCAAATTTGGCCAAGGCGCAGGCTTTGGACAGGTCGATCAGCAGCAGGAAGAAGGGCAGAGCTTCGCTGTACACACAGGGGTCAGAGGTCACATGGCGGACATGACCGTCAGGTCAAGTTATAAAAAGGAGCCACTTAAAAGCCTGAAAGCATTTGTCTGTAAAACTACTCCTGCTATATTATCCCGCCAAGGGAAGAATTGTAGGTGTTTTGCTATTTGGCAGACAGGGGAGGGGGCGGGGCTTACTTGAGGCCTGTCAGCGCTTTGCCAAAAAAGTGAACAACCACTGTGCTGAAGACAAAGCTGGAGAATATTGTGAATAAACCAGCGATACCTGAGGGGAGAGAATGAGAAAAAGAAATCAGCCGGTGCCACGAATCTTAAATGACCCTGCTACAGTTCTACTGTATAAGTGTGTCATGGCTGGCTTTGTCTGCATCCCATAATACTGACCCAGGATATACTTGGAGCCCAGTTGTCGCAGGTTCTTGAACTGAAAATAGATATAAACGATGGCCATGCAGCGCATGACCGTCAGGATGACGATGTCTACTATGTGGACAGTCTGGGAAAAGAAGGACAAATATGTGAGATTTCAGATATATCTTTTAAAGCATTTGTTTACATGTTGATGTGTGTTAATTGTATAACTTCTGGCACCTCCTGTGGTTTGGGGCACTCGTTCCAGCTGCACACCTGGTTGCTGGCAGCGAGGCTGTTCATGGATATGAGGCAGGCGGTGAGGGCGATGGTGCCCACGATCACCTCCCACGGGTGGGAGGCCACCACCAGGCCGTGCAGTCGAAACAGACGGGCCAGCATGGTGTGAGGAGGTCCAGGCCAGGTAACCGACTCAGCTGTGTTAGGAGAGGAAGGAGGAACATCTCAGTGATGCGAGCCCGGGACGACTGAGGATTAACTCCTGATTTGTGATTTAGATTGTAAGAGACTTTGGTCACAGCGGAGGACAAGACTGTTGCCATGTCTATGAGTAAAGCTGGCAAAATGCAAAGAAAAAATTGACCTCTAGGTCGCGGAAGCATTGCAGAAAACGTGAATAAACTAAGTAATAGTTTATCACATTTGATCCATCCTCATTATTAGGTGGATGCAGCACTGTCTCTCAATGTCAAATGTCGATTGCTGGACCAGTTACTTAAAAGACGTGACAGCACAGTGACGTCATCATCCAGCGGCGAATAAAGGCTAACGACCTACAATGTTCTTTAAACACAAACGGGATAGAAGATAATTTGTAACAAGTTCATCGAAGCAGACAGCAGACACTGTCTATAATTGATTTTGAGATGTGTGGCTCTTTTGTTGACGTAATCTGCCTTCTATAGATGTACGGCAGCAGTCTACAATTTTAGACAAAGCTTTGAGCTGTTAGATTTATTGAAACGAGCCTCGTGCTGGTGTAGAGATTTTTCAATTTTTTCCAGAGTACTTAACATGATCGGAATAGCTGCTGTCATTTTCTATACTCATTTTAGCATCTGGGCGTTCACTGTCGTCCCTTAGCATTGCTAGCCCTAGCCACGCTAAGCTAGCTGTCGCTTCGGTGAAATTAGATCAAGGTCACCTCGCGATGCGCCGTTCTGTCACTATTATTGATAATTCCGTAAACGACAGATACCATTCGCTGTAATCTTACGTTTGAGCTTCATCGGGATCCATAGGGCATGGGCGATGATGATTTCCTCACCGCACACGGGAGATCATCTGTTCTGATGTAAGCGGAACAACATGGCGTCCCTGCGGTGACACGACCGGCTGCGTCACCCCAGTCACGTCATCGGGCGTGGCCTGCACTCCAGCCTCAGGACAGTAACTCCTCAGAAAAGTGAATATTTGGGTGGAAATGATGTCAATTAAGGAGGGTTTAAAGACCAACGTGCGTACAAGAGCTCCTAAAAACACAGTAGAGCTGTATGTGTGGCATGTCATTTCAATGATGACGTCTATTTGCATGTGTACATCATTACTATGTCTCCAGGTGGGTGCTTTTATTGATGCCAAGTGAAAGTTTGTGTCAGATTTTTTTTTGACAAAAAGACATCCAGAGAGTGAACATACAGGAAATCAACAAGGTGTCTCTCTTTACTCAGTTTACCTTGACTTTGCACATGATTCATAATGTTCTCATCCATAGGTCTTGGAAAGTTTTGTTTATTCGCATCAGTGATTATTCCAGTCATTCCAACTTCTTCACACATACGCAAAACAGTAAATTAAACAGAGAAATCCAAGAAAATAATCGGTACACACAGTTCTGCAGATGCAAGTACATGCTGATGGGTAATATCAACACTTGCCACCCCATCATAGCTGCTACTATTCATACTGTGTATATTGTCTGTACATATGTCTTCTATCTGTAGATTTTTTTCTCTTTATCATTAATTTTCTTTTGCAGAGGACTAGTTTCATTGCACAATGCAATTGCTGTAATGACAATAAAAGATTCTTGATTCCTGATATAGTTAATGAGTTTCTAATGGTGACTGTGACAAACGAAGATTGAAATCAACATTTCACATTATTTTATACTCTTACCAATTCTAACCCACTGACCCAATGCTGAATTCCGTACCTGTTCTCTAATTATGTTTTCCTGGACAAAGTCGTCATGACACGTGGCATCACCGAGTGTGTCTGCTGCCACCCGGCTGTTGAATTTTTGAAAAGCCCTTTTCTGCAGGAGGTGCCACATACCTCCAGCTGTTTATTACGACTTCAGTGATTTCAGATGACTGCAGCCATGTGAGCCTCGTTACAGCTTGTCTGAGGAGCTGCTGGTGACCTGCAGGCGAGCCGCCTGCACGCCGCAGAGCCTCCAAAGTATCTCAAACGCCAAAGTCCCACTGTAAAAAAACAAAAAAGAGAACAACAACTCACTCTCAGGGCTCATATATAGATTTACACTGGTTAAGATAAGATCAGATAAGAGGTAGATTAGTCATATTGGAGGAGCTTGTGGTGCTTTGTGTGGTGAGTTTGCTGGTGTACAGAAACACAAATACTCTGTTAATACACAAACAACAACATAAAAAAGGGTCTACAGAACGTAAAGAGTTCTACAGTTTGTTGCCCCAACCCCAAAAATTTAATCTGTTATAGAATTCATGGATCGGCGGAGGTGGATAAGCCAATTTCAGAGCTTCAAGGCGGTTTGGGAAGTGTGTTTATTTCCCTTAGCTGTGTTTTAAGTGGATTTTGATCAGAGTCACAATCGCAAAAGCTTCAGTGGTCCGAGAGGAAATTGTGAGATAGTATTTGTGCCCGAGATGATGCAACGTTACAGCACAGAACAGGATATCGCAGGAGGTTCTGCAGAACTTTGGGGTGAACCTGGTGTGTGAGACTTGACCCTGCAATAAATGAATAAACAAATAAACACATAAAAAAGACATTTTGTGGATGCCAGGCTCACACAACACTTGATTGACATTAGAGCAAATCAGAAAAACACTCTGCATATTTACCCATGTAGCCACAGTGGAAGATGATGTTGACGTGTGACGGACCCAGTTCCAGCACTGAAGCAGCTTCTCAGTTGAGGAACATTCTCCACAATCAACCAACCACGTCAGATTTCACTTTTATCTTTCTAAAAAAAAGTACTTTTTTGGCGAAATTATAATAATCTGGGACAAACTAAATTATACCACTCACATGTGCAGCCATTCATCGGCCCCCTGGTGGCTCCTCCCCACTACATTGTCAGGGACACACACACACGCGCACACACACACACATGCGCGTCCAGTTCTGCGCCCCGCGTCTGTCTGTGTGTGTGCACTCGTGTGTGTTGGTCTGTGTGTCCTCTCGTCATCCAAGTACCCTCGTGGCGCAGTTTAGGCGCTGATGGAGCGACGCTTCTGCCTTTTGCGCTCCGACGCGCTCGGCCGCTCGCTCCGCGGCCGCTGAGCGATTCTGCTGCGCGTCTTTGCGACTTTGAGGCGAGAAAAGTCAACATGCGCGCCGGCGACGAGGAAAAGTTTCCCAATCTTTGACCCTTTTCGGAGGAGAAGTGACTGACCCACGCGGAGGACAAACTCCATCAAGGCCAGGTATTTGTTTTGTAAAACCTATTTATTACCATCCACGACATTTTTATGTCCATCGTATAGATAACACCCCTGTAAAAGCCATCTTGTTGTCTCACTCCTGGATAGGCAAGGCAAGTTTATTTGTATAGCACATTTCATGTACAGGACTATTCAAAGAGCTTTCCATAAAACACTCAAAGCATTACAGTGCGGTGCAAAAAAAGAAGAAGAAGAAGTTAAAAGTAAAGGAACAAAAGAATAAAAACATCATTTGAAAGGAAAAAGAAAAGAGAGAACATGGGGCCGTGCAGATTTTAACTTCCGAATAAAATCTACAGTATGTAAACGCAGCTTAGAACAGGTGGGGCTTTTCACATGGATTTGAATAAACTGAATGTTTCAGCTGATCTAAGGGTTTCTGGGAGTTTGCTCCACACATGTGGAGCATAGAAGCTGAACGCAGCTTCTCCATGTCTGGTTCCGACTCTGGGAACTGATAAAAAGACTGGATCCAAAAGACCTTAGGGGTCTAGTACATACTGGGTCAAAAGGTCACTTGTGTATTTGTGGCCTAAACCATTCAGAGCTTTATAGACTAGCAACAGAACTTTAAAATCTATCCTCTTACAGACCGGCAGCAAGTGTTAAGACCTCAGAACTGGACTAATGTGGTCCACTTTTCTGATCTTAAAGAGAACTTGGGCAACAGAGTTCTAAATGAGCTGCAGCTGTCTCACTGATTTTTTAGATAGACCAGTGAAGATAATCAAGCCGACTGAAGATGAATGCATGGACCAGTTTTTCCAGGTTTTGCTGAGACATCAGATCTTTTATCCATGAGATGTTCCTCAGGTGATAGTAGGCTGATTTCGTAATTGCCTGAATGTGTTTTTCAAAGTTCAGCTCTGAGTCCATCACTGCACCCAGATTTTTGGCCTGGTTGGTGGTTTTTAGATGTTTAGGCTGAAACTCTATATAATCAAGTGTTGCCGGTCCATAAACTGCGTAGTTTGCTAGTTTTTCTCCTTGTGGTGGTTTCCTCAGGATGTCGAGAGGGTGCTCCTTGTCTCTGGGGCAGAGGAGAAACCCCCTCCTGTCCTCGGCCGTCGCCCTCGCCTTCGTCTGCGTTTGCTTCCTCTTCGTCACTCTGAAATACAGACAGCAGACGGTCAAAACCACGCCGGCGTTGCGGACGGATCTCAACCTCCATAAGTACAACATCAACTGCGCGGCCATCTACGACATGGACCCGGTGGAGGTGGGCAAGTCGCTGGTCATCAGGCGGTCGCCATTTATGGAGCGAACAGATGAAAGTTTGGCCATTCTGACCTCCGACTGTCCGCGCTTCGTCCGTCCCTACGTCGCCGTCCTTGTTTCCGAGGAGGAGAGGAACTTCCCCCTCGCCTACTCGCTGGTGGTCCACAAGTCGGCGTGGATGGTGGAGCGGCTGCTCCGAGCCGTGTACTCGCCCGCCAACGTCTACTGCATCCACTGCGACGCAAAGTCCTCTCCGGACTTCGTCTCGGCCATGGAGGGCCTGAGCCGCTGCCTCCCCAACGTCTTCGTGGCCTCCAAGCGGGAGTCGGTCTTCTACGCCAGCATCTCCAGACTGAGGGCTGACCTCAACTGCCTGTCTGACCTCCTGTCGTCGGAGGTGCGGTGGAAGTACGCCATCAACCTCTGCGGCCAGGACTTCCCCCTCAAGTCCAACGCCGAGCTGGTCTCGGAGCTGAAGAGGCTGGACGGGGCAAACATGGTGGAGACGGAGTTGCCGTCCCCGGCCAAGACGGAGCGTTTCCGCTACCGCCACAAGCTGACAAAGGTCAACTTTGAGTACGGGAAGCTCCCCGTGAAGACGCGGCATCTGAAGGACCCCCCGCCCCATGGCGTTCAGGTCTTCTCAGGCAACGCCTACTTCGTCCTGTCCAGGGCCTTCGTGCTCTTCGTCAACACCTCCGAACTGGTCCGGGACTTCCTGGCCTGGTCCGGGGACACCTACTCGCCAGACGAACACTTCTGGGCCACCTTGGTCAGGATCCCCGGGGTTCCCGGAGAGGTTCCGCAGTCTCAGCCGGCCATTACAGACCTGATGAGTAAGACCAGGCTGGTGAAGTGGGAGTACCTGGAGGGGGCGCTGTACCCCGCCTGCACGGGGAGGCACGTCCGCAGTGTTTGCATCTATGGGGCCGCAGAGTTGAACTGGTTGCTGAATTCTGGCCACTGGTTTGCCAACAAGTTTGACCCCAGCGTGGACCCGGTTATACTTCAGTGTCTGGAGGAGAAACTCCAGGAAAGGCAGAAGGTGTTGGGGATGGCGCCACCACCTGGCTGAGGGGCAATTTTTGTGTTTTTTAAACCCGGCAAAGCCCAAACCGTCACATAATTGACAGAGAATTCCAAATCTTTGAAACTGGAGCCTATGGTGGTCTTCCAGCACAAACTTTTTTTTCTCAAGTGTCAACTTCCCTATATTGGATCATTTTATATACATATCAGGTATATATTATTATGGAATACATACTGTAATTGTATCATATTTGATACAACGAGTCAAATATGAAATCTAGTGGATTATCAGTGCACAGCATGTATCTAATTGTAACCATCAAGTTTTTCATGATAATAATTGTAACACTGCTCATGTGGAGGGCTCAAAACATCATGTATCAAATATGATACATCTGGCGTTACAGGGTTAAGTCACACTCGCCAAGTTTCTTTTATCGGCCGTGAGTCGATTGCCATCTTTCAGGCTTTTCAAGTTGCAAAATATTTCACTTTTGCAGAATTCTGCCCTCTTCACCGTCGACGCATCTGCTTTGTTTGGCGAGAGAATGAGAAGCTCGCCAACTTTCTTAATCGGCCTCAAAAAATGACACAACTCCACTTTCTTTCTTTGTAAATGAGGATTCCACTCTGGGAAATCTAAAATTCTAAATTGCTGAATAAAACCAGGACAGCGGTAGAGCTGTAATGGTGTGAAAAAAAAAATCAGCTCAGCAACTTTTCTACCACTCGGCGCGAACAAGGAAATTTATTCCCTGACCAAGCCGCTGTCGTCTGTTTTTTACTTCACTGGAGGCTGCGGAAAAAACAAATACACAAAAGCGCCTTTTACTGGCGGCACATATGCAGGTGCTTATTGAATACACAAAAGAAATTTACTCACGGCACAGAAACATAAAAATTACAGTGGCGGTGAATGGAAAAGGAGAGAGAATTTATAAAACTGAATAAAATCTATGAAAAAAACAAATCGCAAGCACTTCAGGCTGCAGTGGCGAATGAATAAATAATAGGCCTAAATCGAATAAAACACCGCCGCAAACGCTACATTTGTGGTAAGTGGAGATCGGCGAGTATATTTCATCGCCGTGGGAAAGGAGACCAGTTATAAAACCCTTAAAACAAGAAGAAGAATGTGGGACAACGTTGTCATTTTGGGCTGAATGTGTCATTTATGGCTGTTTCGGGGCTTTGACGATAGATAAATACCTTGACAGATACTTATTGTGACTTAAGGTTTGACAGTGGAGGAGGTGATGTCCAGCGTGGAGGATTTATGTTCCGTAAACACGCACTTGAATCCATCACCTTCGCCCGCGACGGACGCCGGTGCTGATGGATGGCCGCCGCTCCTAACTTGTAATTATCGTCCACGCGCTGGTGTCAGCTAACGGGTCGGTATCGCTTTCAGGATGTTAGTCGTGACCTTTTCTTCTCCGAGGCCTCGTCTTAGGCTTCACGTAAATATTTAATTTTCAGGGTTGGCCTCAGCGGCTTTGTTAAATGGGCTCGGCAGGTGTGTGAGCCGAACGCTGTTAGCGATTAGCGAGGGTTTGTACGGAAACCACAGCATACAACATGCTGTATACCAGTATACTGCACAGTGGGTCCTAAACAAGTACTTCTTGAGTGGGTTTTTGGAGGTACACACGTTTTGCGCTGCCCCCATGATGCTAAATGACATCATCACCATAATGTGATAATGGGGGTCAGACCTCCTCCAAGCCTGATAAGTAAAAAGGTGTCTTCATTCCACTGAAATCTATTGTTAATTGTTAAACCGATTCTGGTTTGATGACGTTGAGTCGGGAGTTCCTGGGTGGAAACTTTTTGCCAAAATAAATGAGAAAATTTTACTAAATACTGCAGCCACAGTGTATTAGTTTGTGTGTGTGTGTGTGCGCATGTGCGTTCAATTGTGTCCTGCCTCCCTTGTCATCATAGAGATGAAAAAAGGTGAAAAGCAGAAAATATTTAACGGTTATGTACCGCTCACAAAAATAAAGGGAACAGTACAACAGCAGATCCAGGATTTCAAATGAATAAAAAATCTAAAATTTTGATTAAGATTATCAATCATTGTTGCTCCCAAACTGACAAGTTGGAGAGTCATTGACTTGGAGTTACACCGTGTTGTGTAAATGCTCCCTTTATTTTTTTGGCAAGTATATTTATCCAGTGATTTGCATTGTCAAGTTATTCTTAAATATAACCCGTTCACTGCTGCCAATCACGTGGTGAGTAAGCGTCTCTGTGGGGTTCATATATTTGCAAATCTGTAGGATCTGCCGTGACCAGCCGTGAACCTCACCGCACCTGGCTGGTTCTAAGCCATATTTCCATTGTGTGGAAATGGTTTTGAACAGGTTGGTCAAGAATCCAAACATATTTCCCCAAAGTTCAGTACCTTACTGAACAATATCCACTTTGTGACTGGACCATTCAGCGCCAAGTCGTACCTCCTTATGGCTTTTCTTTCGCTGAGGTAGAGCCTGAACTCTGAAGGTGTGAAGGAGGAGGGGAAGATGAACGAATAGAGAGAGAGAGAGAGAGAGAGAGAGAGAGAGAGAGAGAGAGAGAATGTAGAGAAACACACAAACCACAATGACATTGCCACTTCCTGCAGGGGGAAAAAAGTGTTGAGGTGTTCCAACTTGAGTTGAAGTGACACTTGGGTTCCTCTTCCTGTTTCTCTCTTCCGCCTCTCTCATTTTGAGTTTCACTCTTTGTCACCTCGACCGAACCGCGAAAACAGACACGCGGAGGTTACTCTCATTCTGCTTTTGCTTTCTGGACTCGGCCCAATCACATCTTTTCCCCAATGGGCTGATTTTCCTGGCATATACACGAAAACCTGCGGCGCCCTCTCGGCTCTGCTGACCTCTTTTTTCATTCTTCCCTCTCACACAGGAGAACAAACAGCGCGGCCTCTGCCGGGCCTTTGTTAATCATTGTCCAGTGAGGGGACCCGGAGCTCGTCTGCGTCGTCTGGAGGGCGACGGAAACATTTATTCGGCCCAAGATGTTTGCAGACGGCTATCTCTGAACCCCCCCTGACAAACACACGGGGAATTCCTGGCAGAGGTCCCAGCCTCTTTACAACCCACCCCCTACATCTGGCCCCCCATCGGTCCCCCGTC